>JAVIAB010000156.1:4332533-4335033 GCA_032433765.1 Megaustenia siamemsis
ATGTGCATTTCTAGAGTCGACACATTCACTAATTGAGTGTATCTACTTTCTCTCTCTCTCTCTGTCTGTCTCTCTCTCTCTCTCTCTCTCTCTTTGCGATCAGGACTCAATCAGAGTAGGACTCCAGACTCTCGCACGAAGAGAGCTGTCTGTTTAAGTCTGTTAGATCCACTCCGATTGAACACCTGTTAAAACGTTGCACTGTGTTCTGCGCCAGTGGCCCAGTGCATCCGATTTCAGCCAGAACTTTGTTCAGGTTTGCTTTCCTTAGCCTTTGATTGTCCCCAATCTTCCTGCAAGGCAGCAGATGATCTTTTCTGTAGGGGGATTCTGCCCTTAGATGGTCGGCCTTCCCAGGTTTACGAGCACCATCTGCCCGAGTCACTAGAGGTGACTAACACAGACGTGCGACTTGTAATATGAGGAAACTGCAACAAGGAACACTTTTCATGCACAGCCTCCAACTGTTCCCGCCGCCTATCCCCATATACCGGTAAGTCAGGTCCTCTTGAAAATGATGATCGTCGTAGAACTTGATGATGTTAGGCCATTGTTGATGACTCCAATTCCGAACACAGTCAGTCGTCAAATTTTCCCCGTCGCACATCAAACAGCAGACCGTAAGATTTACGCACGGCCGGTCTAGGGAACCATTGCGATGACGTAGCACACAACAATGTCGCCGAACAAATAATCTCTATCCCTTTAGATTTCTGTCTGATTACTCAAGTGTAAGCAGCTCACGACGAACAAAACACGAAGCAAATTCCCCAAAGAGACACAACTGCGGCTGACGAAGTAGTTTACATTAATGTATAACATGGAAATAACTTGCGTCAAAGAATTCCAACAACGGTCGGTCATGAACAGCACAGCACCAATGTGACGTAAAGCGCAGATCAAGTCTAGACGGTGGAAGGTCTCACTCACAACACTTAATTCGTCAAAAACGGACTGTTGTCGGTCTACAACCTCACTTTATCAACACAGATGTATCAAGCATATCCTCATTTTGACTTTAACGCAGAAAAGTGCAATGAAGATCCGAAATTAATCAGACCCTGGGTAAATTTTCTGCAGCGATCGAGAGGACGTGGACTAGATCCGCCATCTTGGTGACGGAAGTCATCTACTTTCAAACTAGCGCCTATTGTCTAAATGTACCCGGATCTGTCTTTGGTTAGCTCCTCCCATTCAGTTATACTTTATCAAGACCACTTTACTGTGACGTTTACATAATTTTTTGTAGCGTAGAAGGGGTCTTTCTATTGCCGGCCGCTGTCTCTACATTCAGGGTTTCTGTGGGATCTGTCCAAAGTTCATTCGGTACAGTCTAGTCATCATAGATGGTGTTCTTGGAAGATAGTGATCATACACGTTACCAGAACACTTCACTGTTTGTTACATTGTCTATAATGGTAACATACTCGTTACCACAACACCCCATTGTTTGTTACATTGTCTATAATGGTAACAAACTCGTTACTATAACATATTATTGTTTGTTACATTGTCTATGTCCAGGATATACATTTTACATTACTTAAGTAGTGGATGAGGAAAGCATATGGATCGAATTTGTGTTGAAGTTCGATACCCACTGGATGTACTTGACGTGATGATCAAGCAGCGAACAAGGAAGGAGGTGGCCTCCTGACATTGAAGTTCAATACCCACTGGATGTACTTGACGTGATGATCAAGCAGCGAACAAGGAGGTGGCCTCCTGACATTGAAGTTCGATACCCACTGGATGTACTTGACGTGATGATCAAGCAGCGAACAAGGAAGGAGGTGGCCTCCTGACATTGAAGTTCAATACCCACTGGATGTACTTGACGTGATGATCAAGCAGCGAACAAGGAGGTGGCCTCCTGACATTGAAGTTCAATACCCACTGGATATACTTGACGTTATGACCAAGCAGCGAACAAGGAAGGAGGTGGCCTCCTGACATTGAAGTTCAATACCCACTGGATGTACTTGACGTGATGATCAAGCAGCGAACAAGGAGGTGGCCTCCTGACATTGAAGTTCAATACCCACTGGATGTACTTGACGTGATGACCAAGCAGCGAACAAGGAGGTGGCCTCCTGACATTGATAACAAATCATTACGCTTCATGAGTCAATTAATACCATCATCATTGAGTGCCGTCTTCGCATCGAAGGTTGGCTACTATGGAGCGCCATTCCGCTCTGTCTCTTGCTTTGATGGTGCAGGTTGTCATAGGCTCACTTGTCCATCGTTTGATATTACTCATCCATGTTAGTCTTGGTCTGCCGCTGTCTCTTTTACCTTTTATTTTCTCCTCCAAGATTACTTGTAGTAGGCTGCTGTATCTTTTAACATGCCCCAACAATCTCATTTGTCTTGTTTGAGTTGTGTTTAGTAGTTCTCTTTTCATTTTCAGTTGTTTTAAAACTTCATCTTTTTTTTTTCTTTTCTTTCCAGTCTATTCTACCTATTCTTCTATAAATCCACATTACAAAGGCTTCAA
>JAVIAB010000156.1:4342533-4345033 GCA_032433765.1 Megaustenia siamemsis
GCCCTTGTTATTTGGAATTGTTATGGACTTCATAATGAAGAAATGCTGCACTGGTAATAAAGGCATCGAATGGATACAAGGAGACCATTTGGAAGACCTCGACTTTGCTGATGACATAGTTCTCATCAGCAGTCAGATAAAAACGATGCAGGAAAACACAAATGAACTATCATCAATAGCCAGCAAAATTGGGCTTGAGATCAATCATGAAAAGACTAAAGTCATGACTAGTTTAATTCAACAGGTGACAAAATATACATGGAAAACAAACCAGTTGAAGAGATCGATCACTTTATCTATCTTGGAAGTCACATTGATCGAGAAGGGGATACGAGCAAAGAAATTAAAATCAGAATAGCTAAAGCAGCAATGTCTTTCAGAAGCCTTGAAAAGTTGTGGAAATCAAACTTATCAGCACAAACACAAAACTTAGGCTATTCAAATCAAATGTACTATCAACCCTTACGTATGCGTGTGAAAGCTGGAAAACAACAAGAGATATAGAAACAAAGTTGAACGCATTCGAAAATAAATGTCTAAGGAAAATACTTGGTATAGCATGGAACGAATTCAAAACAAATGAGGAAATTAGAGAAATCGCCAATCAACCACTAATATCTTCAGTAATAAAGAAAAGACGATGGTCATACGTTGGACATGTGATGAGAAGAGATAATAACCGTATAGCAAAGCAAGCCCTCATATGGGAAACAACAGGTAAAAGAAAAAGAGGAAGACCCAGGGAGACACTGAGAAGAACATTGATGAGAGAGGCAAGAGCAGCAGGAGTCGGCTCCCTCAATGAGATAGAACTGCTTGCACAGAACAGAGACAGATGGCGAGATTTGATAAAATATCTTTAAAAGAAAACTGCTAGAACAAAAAATCCATATAGGAGAAGGTGTATCTTGGTCTACGCCCTATGGGCCGGTTACGGCTCGAAAGGTCAATAGATAGATATTAATACTACTTACTACTATTACTTCTACTTTAACTGTTACTACTCCTACTTCTACTACAACTAATACTACTTCTACTACTACTTACTACTACTACTTCTACTACTACTACTACTGCTAATTAATACTATTTTCTATTACTACTTCTACTACTACTACAGCTACTTCAACTACTTTTATTACTACTGATACTTCTATTACTACTAATACTTATGTAAATTCTACTATTTATATTACTACTGCTACTTATATTACTACTTCTACTACAACCTCTACTATTACTATTACTACGTCTACTTCGACTTCTATTACTAGTAGTAATACGGCTCCTGCTACTTCTACTACTTCTACATAGATAAATATAGCTGACTTTGCCGTCCAACACGTGACTTGTCCGGCCGCTGACGTCACTCCCTTAACCGTCACAATTAGATGTTTGTCCTGACGTACCTTGGTGAGTGAGCTCTGTATCGAGTCACTGAGATCATGCATCCATTGACTTTTAGTTCGCCTCTTTCTCCATCTTTCATCAACTATACCCTCTAGTATCTATCTTCCGAAAGGTTTTTCTTGTTATAATGTGTACGAGTAATCTGCTTGATTGCAATACTTGTCATTTGTTTTAGTTTCATCATTTTGGGACGCATTTTTTACAATTTCTTGTTGAGCAATCTATCCATCGATGACTAAAAATGGGGACAAATCATATCAGAGCAGTGTGATGTAGCTTAAAGCATTGGAAGTAGAGGAAAGCTCAACCCAGCTATAATTCACTGTGTTATCTTGATTAATAGCTCATTTGTGCACTTATGCCAAGTGATATATATAATGTATGGCCACTCACAGAGAGGGATGTCATCGATTATCGCCTAGCAAATGTGTGCCTCGACGCCAGCAAGTTTGATCAGTCACCTGCCATGTTGCGTCAGTTGTATGTTGGGGCGGCAGATACTGGAGCTCGTGTCTGGAGAGATCTAAGTAGGGGGTTGACAACAGCTGGTTGGTCGCTAGTGAGGAGGGGTGATCATGTCGGGATTGTTAGAGCGGTAAACAGGGTTGATTTCATGGTTGGTTGAGAGAATGGGTTGGTTAGGGGGTTGGTTGAGAGAATCGGTTGGTTAGTGAGTTGGTTGAGAGAATGGGTTGGTTAGTGAGTTGGTTGAGAGAATGGGTTGGTTAGTGAGTTGGTTGAGAGAATGGGTTGGTTAGTGAGTTGGTCGAGAGAATGGGTTGGTTGATGATTTTGTTTGAGAGAATGGGTTGGTTAGTAGTTGATAGAGAAAATGGGTTGGTTAGGTAGTTAAAGGAATGGGTTGATTAGTGAGTTGGTTGAAAGAATGGGTTGGTTAGTGAGTTGGTTGAGAGAATGGGCTTGTTAGTGAATTGGTTGAAAGAATGGGTTGGTTAGTGAGTTGGTAAAGAGAATGGGTTGGTTAGTGAGTTGGTTGAAAGAATGGGTTGGTTAATTAGTTGGTTGAGAGAATGGGTTGGTTAATGAGTTGGTTGAGAGAATGGGCTTGTTAGTGAGGTGGTTGAGAGAA
>JAVIAB010000156.1:4947533-5117533 GCA_032433765.1 Megaustenia siamemsis
GGGATGGAACACATCAAGTTGAGTCTAGGGATGGAACACACCAAGTTGAGTCTAGGGATGGAACACATCAAGTTGAGTCTAGGGATGGAACACACCAAGTTAGGTCTAGGGATGGAACACACCAAGTTGAGTCTAGGGATGGAACACACCAAGTTGAGTCTAGGGATGGAACACACCAAGTTGAGTCTAGGGATGGAACACATCAAGTTGAGTCTAGGGATGGAACACATCAAGTTGAGTCTAGGGATGGAACACATCAAGTTGAGTCTAGGGATGGAACACACCAAGTTGAGTCTAGGGATGGAACACACCAAGTTGAGTCTAGGGATGGAACACATCAAGTTGAGTCTAGGGATGGAATACACCAAGTTGAGTCTAGGGATGGAACACATCAAGTTGAGTCTAGGGATGGAACACATCAAGTTAGGTCTAGGGATGGAACACACCAAGTTGAGTCTAGGGATGGAGTACACCAAGTTGAGTCTAGGGATGGAACACATCAAGTTGAGTCTAGGGATGGAACACATAAATTTGAGCATTGGGATTAGGTATGACTATCTTCCAGAATATACATTTAAGCTTTGTTAGTGTAACCACAGATGGTTTGTGTCCTAGCTGAACCCAACAAGTGGTAGTGTAACCACAGGTGGTTTGTTGTCCTAGCTGAATTCAACAGGTGGTAGAGTAGCCACGGATGGTTTGTGTCCTAGCTGAATTCAACAGGTGGTAGAGTAGCGGCAGATGGTTTGTGTCCTAGCTGAACCCAACAAGTGGTAGTGTAACCACGGGTGGTTTGTGTCCTAGCTGAATTCAACAGGTGGTAGAGTAGCGGCAGATGGTTTGTGTCCTAGCTGAACCCAACAAGTGGTAGTGTAACCACAGGTGGTTTGTTGTCCTAGCTGAATTCAACAGGTGGTAGAGTAGCCACGGATGGTTTGTGTCCTAGCTGAATTCAACAGGTGGTAGAGTAGCGGCAGATGGTTTGTGTCCTAGCTGAACCCAACAAGTGGTAGTGTAACCACGGGTGGTTTGTGTCCTAGCTGAATTCAACAGGTGGTAGAGTAGCGGCAGATGGTTTGTGTCCTAGCTGAACCCAACAAGTGGTAGTGTAACCACAGGTGGTTTGTTGTCCTAGCTGAATTCAACAGGTGGTAGAGTAGCCACGGATGGCTTGTGTCCTAGCTGAATTCAACAGGTGGTAGAGTAGCGGCAGATGGTTTGTGTCCTAGCTGAACCCAACAAGTGGTAGTGTAACCACGGGTGGTTTGTGTCCTAGCTGAATTCAACAGGTGGTAGAGTAGCGGCAGATGGTTTGTGTCCTAGCTGAACCCAACAAGTGGTAGTGTAGCCACGGGTGGTTTGTGTCCTAGCTGAATTCAACAGGTGGTAGAGTAGCGGCAGATGGTTTGTGTCCTAGCTGAACCCAACAATTAATAGTGTAACCACAGATGGTTTGTGTCCTAGCTGAACCCAACAATTAATAGTGTAACCACAGATGGTTTGTGTCCTAGCTGAACCCAACAATTAATAGTGTAACCACAGATGGTTTGTGTCCTAGCTGAACCCAACAATTAATAGTGTAACCACAGATGGTTTGTGCCCTAGCTGAACCCAACAATTAATAGTGTAACCACAGATGGTTTGTGCCCTAGCTGAACCCAACAATTAATAGTGTAACCACAGATGGTTTGTGCCCTAGCTGAACCCAACAATTAATAGTGTAACCACAGATGGTTTGTGTCCTAGCTGAACCCAACAATTAATAGTGTAACCACAGATGGTTTGTGTCCTAGCTGAACCCAACAATTAATAGTGTAACCACAGATGGTTTGTGCCCTAGCTGAACCAACAATTAATAGTGTAACCACAGATGGTTTGTGCCCTAGCTGAACCCAACAATTAATAGTGTAACCACAGATGGTTTGTGCCCTAGCTGAACCCAACAATTAATAGTGTAACCACAGATGGTTTGTGCCCTAGCTGAACCCAACAATTAATAGTGTAACCACAGATGGTTTGTGCCCTAGCTGAATTCAACAGGTGGTAGTGTAGCCATATATGGTTTGTGCCCTAGCTGAATTCAACAGGTGTTAGTGTAACCACAGATGGTTTGTGTCCTAGCTGAATTCAACAGGTGGTAGTGTAGCCACAGATGGTTTGTGTCCTAGCTGAATTCAACAGGTGGTAGTGTAGCCACAGATGGTTTGTGTCCTAGCTGAATTCAACAGGTGGTAGTGTAGCCACAGATGGTTTGTGTCCTAGTTGAACCCAACAAGTGGTAGTGTAACCACAGATGGTTTGTGCCCTAGCTGAATTCAACAGGTGGTAGTGTAGCCACAGATGGTTTGTGTCCTAGTTGAACCCAACAAGTGGTAGTGTAACCACAGATGGTTTGTGCCCTAGCTGAATTCAACAGGTGTTAGTGTAACCACAGATAGTTTGTGTCCTAGCTGAATTCAACAGGTGGTAGTGTAGCCACAGATGGTTTGTGTCCTAGTTGAACCCAACAAGTGGTAGTGTAGTCACAGATAGTTTGTGTCCTAGCTGAATTCAACAGGCGGTAGTGTAGCCATATATGGTTTGTGCTCTAGCTGAATTCAACAGGTGTTAGTGTAACCACAGATGGTTTGTGTCCTAGTTGAACCCAACAAGTGATAGTGTAGCCACAGATAGTTTGTGTCCTAGCTGAATTCAACAGGTGGTAGTGTAGCCATGGATGGTTTGTGTACTAGCTGAATTCAACAGGTGGTAGTGTAGCCACCGATGGTTTGTGTCCTAGCTGAACCAACAAGTGGTAGTGTAGCCACAGATAGTTTGTGTCCTAGCTGAATTCAACAGGTGGTAGTGTAGCCACAGATGGTTTTTGTCGACAACTCAACTCTTGTATGCTCTGTGCCATGTTTTGTGTGTTTATTGAGCTGCCATATTCCCCATTACTTTAGCTATACCCATCAGGTGATGGGCTCACACTGAAGTACTTGTTGTATATTTTATTTGTCATCTTTAATGTTTTATAGTCACCTATTAAGATCTGTTATAGCTGTAGATGTAGGGTTAATACAAATTTTAACCATGAACACGTGACAAGAACGACTGTACACTGTGGAGTGACAGCTATCATGGACAAGAATCCTTCATTTCTCAGCTCTACAAATCTTATTTAACAAACCTTCTAGCTAGAGAAAAGCTGTCATGAAAAAAGTGTTTCTACTGAAACCATAGACATAGATGTGTTTAGCCATGAGTAAAGATCTAGCTTGTTGACCTCAGTGGCTCTTGCTGTTTGTAGCATTTGACACACGCTACTAATGTCTAGTAACTAGCAAATTGAATGACCAAAATGTGTTGGTAGGGGTAGTAGTAACGGTAGTGCTAGTAGTAGTAGTGGTGGCAGTATTAGCTTTCAGTGGAGATCTAGCTTGTGACCTCAGTGGCTCTTGCTGTTTGTAGCATTTGACACACGCTACTAATGTCTAGTAACTGGCAAATTGAATGACCAAAATGTGTTGGTAGGGGTAGTAGTAACGGTAGTGCTAGTAGTAGTAGGGGTGGCAGTATTAGCTTTCAGTGGAGATCTAGTTTGTGACCTCAGTGGCTCCTGGTGTTTGTGGCATTTGACACCTGAAGTGCAATAACTAGCGAATGAAAGGACTAAAATGTGGCTGTAGTTGTAGTTCCTATGGTAGTGGTTGTTTTAGCAGTAGTATTAGAGTATGGTAGTAGTAGAAGATGTGTGCTTGTCATAGGTAGCTGCAATAATAGCAGTAGTAGTAGTAGCAGTAGCAGTAATAGAAGGAAAAATATTAGTAATTGCTGTTGTTGTTGCTTCTGCTACACCATATTTAGAAAATGATTGTGATAATTAACTAAGAATGCCAAGAATGTAAATTAGAATTGTCCTTGCATTATGTATAGAATCTAATTAGTCAAAGGATGAGTAACAATAATGAAGATGTGATGGGGAAACCACAGTACAGTGTATCAATAATTATAATAAGGATAAAGGGTGTGCCTGTTGTATTGACATTTGTAAAGACAGAAGTAATAGTTATTGAAGCACCTGTAGTGTACTATCATCGCCTCTCTGTTCCTCATTTGACTACATTGAAACTGGTACATTGAAGATAGATATTACATTAGCCTTTGTAATTTGTTGTGCTCGTGGATGGATTCTGTGCATACACCATCCAGTATTTGTGAAATGTCAGATCTGATAAAGGCTTCTCAACTTCTTTCTCCTATTTCTTTGACATTTCCTAAATAAATGTGAACACTCTTATGTATATATCCTTTAGCATCACAAAAATTTAGTGTAACTGTCAAGTTTGTTTTGCTTTCATTGTTTCAGTGTTCTTCTCATCTGAATACTAGTGATGTTGTTCAGAGTTGTAACAATTGCTAGTTATTGTTTTCTCTGTCATTTATACAGCTCTTCTGTACAGGAAAGTTTGATTTGTCATTGACAACAAATATGAAGATTGCCATGTTTTGGTGTTTTTTTTTCTGTTGATTCACTAGAGGCAAACTTGTACACATTAGAAGATATCATTCAGTGAGCAACCACAGTGTGATGTGAGTGTTTGCATGAGATGATAGCATTCAGTGAGTCATTACAGTGTGATGTGAGTGTTTGCATGAAAAGATATCATTTAGGAGTCATTACAGTGTGATGTGAGTGTTTGAATGAGATTATAGCAATAAGTGAGTCATTACAGTGTGAGGTGAGTGTTTGAATGAGATTATAGCATTCAGTGAGTCATTACAGTGTGATGTGAGTGTTTGCATGAAAAAATATCATTTAGGAGTCATTACAGTGTGATGTGAGTGTTTGCATGAGATGATAGCATTCAATGAGTCATTACAATGTGATGTGAGTGTTTGCATGAGATGATATCATTCAATGAGTCATTACCGTGTGATGTGAGTGTTTGCATGAGATGATATCATTCAGTGAGTCATTACAGTGTGATGTGAGTGTTTGCATGAGAAGATATCATTCAGTGAGTCATTACAGTGTGATGTGAGTGTTTGCATGAGATGATATCATTCAGTGAATTATTACAGTGTGCTGTGAGTGTTTGCATGAGAAGATATCATTCAGTGAGTCATTACAGTGTGATGTGAGTGTTTGCATGAGATGATATCATTCAGTGAGTCATTACAGTGTGATGTGAGTGTTTGCATGAGATGATATCATTCAGTGAGTCATTACAGTGTGATGTGAGTGTTTGCATGAGATGATAGCATTCAGTGAGTAACCACAGTGTGATGTGAGTGTTTGCATGAGATGATAGCATTCAGTGAGTAACTACAGTTTGATATGAGTGTTTAATGTTGGTACTAGACCCTGCATGGCTTGTGTTCACACTAGTAGGTCTTCCATTAAGAGTATTATTTACAGTAGAGCCCATATTAGATTAGTTTTATGATAGAGCCAATATTAGATTAGTTTTTTTACTTATCTTCTTCTTCTTTCCTTCCTCATCTGCCTTTCGGCGTCGATTTGATTTATCAATGGAGCTAATGTTGTAAGCATTAATATAGCCAGTATTAAAATAATTATCATATGAGTCATCATTGGAGCCAGTATTATATTAGGTGTGATATAAGGCATTGAAGGGACTAATGTTGGATTAGTTGTGATATGAGACATTGAAGGGACTAATGTTGGATTAGTTGTGATATGAGACATTGATGGGACTAGTGTTGGATTAGTTGTGATATGAGACATTGATGGGACTAATGTTGGATTAGTTGTGATATGAGACATTGATGGGACTAGTGTTGGATTAGTTGTGATATGAGACATTGATGGGACTAATGTTGGATTAGTTGTGATATGAGACATTGATGGGACTAGTGTTGGATTAGTTGTGACATGAGACATTGATGGGACTAATGTTGGATTAGTTGTGATATGAGACATTGATGGGACTAGTGTTGGATTAGTTGTGATATAAGGCATTGATGGGACCAATTTTGGATTAGTTGTGATATGAGACATTGATGGGACCAATTTTGGATTAGGTGTGATATGAGGCATTGATGGGACTAATGTTGGATTAGTTGTGATATGAGACATTGATGGGACTAATGTTGGATTAGTTGTGATATGAGGCATTGATGGGACTAATGTTGGATTAGTTGTAATATGAGACATTGATGGGACCAATTTTGAATTAGTTGTAATATGAGGCATTGATGGGACCAATGTTGGATTAGTTGTAATATGAGACATTGATGGGACCAATTTTGGATTACTTGTGATATGAGGCATTGATGGGACTAATGTTGGATTAGTTGTAATATGAGGCATTGATGGGACCAATGTTGGATTAGTTGTAATATGAGACATTGATGGGACCAATTTTGGATTACTTGTGATATGAGACATTGATGGGACCAATGTTGGATTAGTTGTGATATGAGACATTGATGGGACCAATTTTGGATTACTTGTGATATGAGACATTGATGGGACCAGTGTTGGATTAGTTGTAATATGAGACATTGATGGGACCAATTTTGGATTACTTGTGATATGAGGCATTGATGGGACCAATTTTGGATTAGTTGTGATATGAGGCATTGATGGGACCAATTTTGGATTAGTTGTGATATGAGACATTGATGGGACCAATTTTGGATTAGTTGTAATATGAGACATTGATGGGACCAATTTTGGATTAGTTGTGATATGAGACATTGATGGGACCAATTTCGGATTAGTTGTAATATGAGACATTGATGGGACCAATTTTGGATTAGTTGTAATATGAGGCATTGATGGGACCAATTTTGGATTAGTTGTGATATAAGGCATTGATGATATCATTGAGGTAAAAAGTCTAGTAAAAATATCAAGTAAATGTGATAGGAAACCATTTTGCACTTGTTACTCGTACATCAACTTTCTCACACTGCCTTGATCTTTCTAAATGTGTATTTTAATAACATTAACTCAAATGTCATCCTCGTCTCTAGCCATATTGAACATGGATGACTGACCCCCATGATCAGTTGTAACTAATCAAAGTAGCACTTTGAAGTACTGGTCATTGATGGCTTGCTACCAACAAGAGCTGTACATACAACACATGTCTTGTTACTATTTTCTTGTTGTTTGATTGCACTAGTGTCATCTGGCTTGTTTATTGTTATTTGTTTGTTGTTGTATGCATAGATTCCTTGTAGTGTTCAGTTGACAAGATGTGAGTAAATGTCTGTGCCTAACTTCCATAGACAAGAACCTTTTGTTCCTAATGTTTGGAGTTCAGTAGTCCAGCCCATCATCTTTGATGTCAACACAAACAACAATCAAATACAAGCATCCCAGGGCTGTTCTTGTCAACAAGTTCTCCCTCTCCCTCTCACCCTTCACTAATGTCTTATCTTCTGTGTCTCTCTCTAGACAGAAATCTACATGTCTGGATGTCTTTCTCTAGACAGAAATCTACATGTCCGGATGTCTTTCTCTAGACAGATATCTACATGTCTGGATATCTTTCTCTAGACAGAAATCTACATGTCCAGATGTCTTTCTCTAGACAGAAATCTACATGTCCGGATGTCTTTCTCTAGACAGAAATCTACATGTCTGGATATCTTTCTCTAGACAGAAATCTACATGTCCAGATGTCTTTCTCTAGACAGAAATCTACATGTCCAGATGTCTTTCTCTAGACAGAAATCTACATGTCCGGATGTCTTTCTCTAGACAGAAATCTACATGTCCGGATATCTTTCTCTAGACAGAAATCTACATGTCTGGATGTCTTTCTCTAGACAGAAATTTACATGTCCGGATGTCTTTCTCTAGACAGAAATCTACATGTCCGGATATCTTTCTCTACACAGAAATCTACATATCCGGATGTCTTTCTCTAGACAGAAATCTACATGTCCGGATATCTTTCTCTAGACAGAAATCTACATGTCCGGATGTCTTTCTCTAGACAGAAATCTACATGTCCGGATGTCTTTCTCTAGACAGAAATCTACATGTCCGGATATCTTTCTATAGACAGAAATCTACATGTCCGGATGTCTTTCTCTAGACAGAAATCTACATGTCCGGATGTCATTCTCTAGACAAAAATCTACATGTCCGGATGTCTTTCTCTAGACAGAAATCTACATGTCCGGATGTCTTTCTCTAGACAGAAATCTACATGTCCGGATGTCTTTCTCTAGACAGAAATCTACATGTCCGGATGTCTTTCTCTAGACAGAAATCTACGTGTCTGGATATCTTTCTCTAGACAGAAATCTACATGTCCAGATGTCTTTCTCTAGACAGAAATCTACATGTCCGGATGTCTTTCTCTAGACAGAAATCTACATGTCTGGATGTCTTTCTCTAGACAGAAATCTAGATGTCTGGATATCTTTCTCTAGACAGAAATCTACATGTCCAGATGTCTTTCTCTAGACAGAAATCTACATGTCTGGATGTCTTTCTCTAGACAGAAATCTACATGTCCGGATGTCTTTCTCTAGACAGAAATCTAGATGTCTGGATATCTTTCTCTAGACAGAAATCTACATGTCTGGATGTCTTTCTCTAGACAGAAATCTACATGTCCGGATGTCTTTCTCTAGACAGAAATCTAGATGTCTGGATATCTTTCTCTAGACAGAAATCTACATGTCCAGATGTCTTTCTCTAGACAGAAATCTACATGTCTGGATATCTTTCTCTAGACAGAAATCTAGATGTCTGGATATCTTTCTCTAGACAGAAATCTACATGTCCGGATGTCTTTCTCTAGACAGAAATCTACATGTCTGGATGTCTTTCTCTAGACAGAAATCTACATGTCCGGATGTCTTTCTCTAGACAGAAATCTACATGTCTGGATATCTTTCTCTAGACAGAAATCTAGATGTCTGGATATCTTTCTCTAGACAGAAATCTACATGTCCGGATGTCTTTCTCTAGACAGAAATCTAGATGTCTGGATATCTTTCTCTAGACAGAAATCTACATGTCTGGATGTCTTTCTCTAGACAGAAATCTACATGTCCGGATGTCTTTCTCTAGACAGAAATCTAGATGTCTGGATATCTTTCTCTAGACAGAAATCTACATGTCCAGATGTCTTTCTCTAGACAGAAATCTACATGTCTGGATGTCTTTCTCTAGACAGAAATCTACATGTCCGGATGTCTTTCTCTAGACAGAAATCTACATGTCTGGATATCTTTCTCTAGACAGAAATCTACATGTCTGGATGTCTTTCTCTAGACAGAAATCTACATGTCCGGATGTCTTTCTCTAGACAGAAATCTAGATGTCTGGATATCTTTCTCTAGACAGAAATCTACATGTCCAGATGTCTTTCTCTAGACAGAAATCTACATGTCTGGATATCTTTCTCTAGACAGAAATCTAGATGTCTGGATATCTTTCTCTAGACAGAAATCTACATGTCCAGATGTCTTTCTCTAGACAGAAATCTACATGTCTGGATGTCTTTCTCTAGACAGAAATCTACATGTCCGGATGTCTTTCTCTAGACAGAAATCTACATGTCTGGATATCTTTCTCTAGACAGAAATCTAGATGTCTGGATATCTTTCTCTAGACAGAAATCTACATGTCCAGAAGCTGATTAATATGTTCATTGTTTGTCTCCTCCTGCCCTCCCCCTCCCACCCCTTTATTACTCAATGAATATTGTCATGGATTGACAAGAAGACCTTTACCCATTTGGTTATAGATTCCATTGTTTTCTTGTACAATCTTGTTACAACTCATCACATTAGACACATGTATTTTTGTCATATACATTATACCATTAGTGTTGCTTATTAGTCTTAAGTTGATCTTTCTGTAGTCCATGTTATGCGTTAGTATTTATTTCTCCACATATATTGTTTTTTACTTTAGTATATGTATACTTTGTTCTATACTTTAGTATATATTCTACCACATATTCTGTTATATATTTTTGTACATATTTTTCTATATAGCCCTTTAATTTATTTTAGCATACATAATATACAACATGATTGTGTTCCAACATTCCCTGATGTATTGAGGTTCTTGAATTGTTGTATGTTCACTGTGAGATTGCAACATTTCTGATGAAGGTATTTTTGTTTTATTTTATAAGTGAGATAGACATTGTACATCAGCATTTTTGTCCTATATTTGTCTGTCAGTCTTGCCTGTGTACTGCTACTGCCAGGGACATCTAAGGATTATTTTGTTGTTAATTTGGAACTATATTGTAAATATTTTAGCATTTTTTTTAGTGGGAGAACATTCTTGATGTGTGAGTACAACTGTAGTGCTGTTTGCGTGTGTGTTATAGTGTATTTGGGAGAGTAACAATTGTGCTGGTCATTAGGACATCCAAAGCAGAAATTATAGAGAGAATTGAATCAGCTGGTCCATTTAACTTTTCATGGTAGAGGGCATGCTTATTGAGGTACAGGACAGATACTGAAACAATGTCAAGATAGTGTTATATACATGGGGCCTTGTTTTCTATATAACAATGACTACTTTAGTTCTGCCTTCAAGGATAACTCTGCTAGCACTTTGCCATGCAGATTATTACGTGACTTGTGGCAACTGGGTTTAAAAAACAAGTAAAGTGCTCCCTTCACGCCAAGTGGCGTATAGGGAATATGGTGTTAGTGACCATAATTTTTACAGATTTTCGGCACCTGATTTTTGGGGTAATGTAGTCTGTATTACGCCTGTGCCGCTTTACTCTCCCAAAAAAAAATCTGGTACCCATTAGGGCTGGGCGAACCTGGAAGCCATCAATCAGGATCGAACCCAACCTCTCATCCTTGTGGTGACAAGGTGGTTTCCCAAAATGTCGTAAAAAAAACTACATCAAATTTCCTTGTTACTGTTGTTAGTTTTGCTCCTCTAAGAAGGAAAGATCTCTCTAATAATAATACTTTAATATACCATCCATCGTTCTGTGAAGGTTCACCGCTGACAATGTTCATTTAGGTTCAGAAAAAAATGTTGTAAACAAGTCACCATCATTCGCAACCGTTGCCAGTAAGAGTGACCTACATATTTAAACATGATTATGAGAAACTAAACGAAAACGAGATTATAAAAATAAAAGCTGTAAGAACTATGTAGGTCACAATTTATTTACATTTTAAACAGGTGGCTCCCTGCTGCTTAGTTTTTTTTTTTTTTTCCCAAGCACTAATTCATTTTACCAGTAATAGAATCTAGGAGTTTTAGATATCTAGGTCAAGTTAACTGTGCACATGCACCAAAATTACTGATCAGCATCAGACAAGGTGTCATTACACAGCATCAGACAAGGTGTCATTACACAGCATCAGACAAGGTGTCATTACACAGCATCAGACAAGGTGTCATTACACAGCATCAGACAAGGTGTCATTACACAGCATCAGACAAGGTGTCATTACAAGGCATCATTACACAGCATCAGACAAGGTGTCATTACAAGGCATCATTACACAGCATCAGACAAGGTGTCATTACAAGGCATCAGTACACAGCATCAGACAAGGTGTCATTACACAGCATCAGACAAGGCATCAGGCAAGGCATCATTACACAGCATCAGACAAGGCATCATTACAAGGCATCATTACACAGCATCAGACAAGGTGTCATTACACAGCATCAGACAAGGCATCATTACAAAGCATCAGACAAGGCATCATTACACAGCATCAGACAAGGTGTCATTACACAGCATCAGACAAGGCATCATTACACAGCATCAGACAAGGTGTCATTACACAGCATCAGACAAGGCATCATTACAAAGCATCAGACAAGGCATCATTACACAGCATCAGACAAGGTGTCATTACACAGCATCAGACAATGCATCATTACACAGCATCAGACAAGGCATCATTACAAGGCATCCATCATTACACAGCATCAGACAAGGCATCATTACACAGCATCAGACAAGGCATCGTTACACAGCATCAGACAAGGCATCATTACACAGCATCAGACAAGGCATCATTACACAGCATCAGACAATGCATCATTACACAGCATCAGAAAAGCATCAGACAAGGTGTCATTACACAGCATCAGACAAGGCATCATTACACAGCATCAGACAATGCATCATTACACAGCATCAGACAAGGCATCATTACACAGCATCAGACAATGCATCATTACACAGCATCAGACATGGCATCATTACACAGCATCAGACAAGGCATCATTACACAGCTTCAGACAAGGTGTCATTACACAGCTTCAGACAAGGTGTCATTACACAGCATCAGACAAGGTGTCATTACACAGCATCAGACAAGGCATCATTACACAGCATCAGACAAGGCATCATTACACAGCTTCAGACAAGGTGTCATTACACAGCATCAGACAAGGCATCATTACACAGCATCAGACAAGGCATCATTACACAGCTTCAGACAAGGTGTCATTACACAGCATCAGACAAGGCATCATTACACAGCTTCAGACAAGGCATCATTACACAGCATCACACAAGGTGTCATTACACAGCATCAGACAAGGCATCATTACACAGCATCAGACAAGGCATCATTACACAGCATCAGACAAGGCTTCATTACACAGCATCAGACAAGGCGTCATTACACAGCATCAGACAAGGCATCATTACACAGCATCAGACAAGGCATCATTACACAGCATCAGACAAGGCATCATTACACAGCATCAGACAAGGCATCATTACACAGCATCAGACAAGATGCCATTACTCAGCATCAGACAAGGGATCATTATACAGCATTAGACAAGATGCCATTACTCAGCATCAGACAAGGGATCATTATACAGCATCAGACAAGGCATCATTACACAGCATCAGACAAGGCATCATTACACAGCATCAGACAAGATGCCATTACTCAGCATCAGACAAGGCATCATTACACAGCATCAGACAAGGTGTCATTACACAGCATCAGACAAGGCATCATTACACAGCATCAGACACGGCATCATTACACAGCATCAGACACGGCGTCATTACACAGCATCAGACACAGCGTCATTACACAGCATCAGACAAGGCGTCATTACACAGCATCAGACACGGCATCATTACACAGCATCAGAAAAGGTGTCATTACACAGCATCAGACAAGGCATCATTACACAGCATCAGACAAGGCATCATTACACAGCATCAGACAAGGCATCATTACACAGCATCAGACAAGGCATCATTACACAGCATCAGACAAGGCTTCATTACACAGCATCAGACAATGCATCATTACACAGCATCAGACAAGGCATCATTACACAGCATCAGACAAGGCATCATTACACAGCATCAGACAAGGCATCATTACACAGCATCAGACAAGGCATCATTACACAGCATCAGACAAGGCATAATTACACAGCATAAAACAAGGTGCCATTACTCAGCATCAGACAAGGCCTCATTACACAGCATCAGACAAGGTGCCATTACTCAGCATCAGACAAGGTGTCATTACACAGCATCAGACAAGGCATCATTACACAGCATCAGACAAGATGCCATTACTCAGCATCAGACAAGGGATCATTACACAGCATCAGACAAGGCATCATTACACAGCATCAGACAAGGCATAATTACACAGCATAAAACAAGGTGCCATTACTCAGCATCAGACAAGGCATCATTACACAGCATCAGACAAGGCATCATTACACAGCATCAGAAAAGGTGTCATTACACAGCATCAGACAAGGCATCATTACACAGCATCAGACAAGGCATCATTACACAGCATCAGACAAGGCATCATTACACAGCATCAGACAAGGCATCATTACACAGCATCAGACAAGGCTTCATTACACAGCATCAGACAATGCATCATTACACAGCATCAGACAAGGCATCATTACACAGCATCAGACAAGGCATCATTACACAGCATCAGACAAGGCATCATTACACAGCATCAGACAAGGCATCATTACACAGCATCAGACAAGGCATAATTACACAGCATAAAACAAGGTGCCATTACTCAGCATCAGACAAGGCCTCATTACACAGCATCAGACAAGGTGCCATTACTCAGCATCAGACAAGGTGTCATTACACAGCATCAGACAAGGCATCATTACACAGCATCAGACAAGATGCCATTACTCAGCATCAGACAAGGGATCATTATACAGCATTAGACAAGATGCCATTACTCAGCATCAGACAAGGGATCATTATACAGCATCAGACAAGGCATCATTACACAGCATCAGACAAGGCATCATTACACAGCATCAGACAAGATGCCATTACTCAGCATCAGACAAGGCATCATTACACAGCATCAGACAAGGTGTCATTACACAGCATCAGACAAGGCATCATTACACAGCATCAGACATGGCATCATTACACAGCATCAGACAAGGCATCATTACACAGCATCAGACACGGCGTCATTACACAGCATCAGACACAGCGTCATTACACAGCATCAGACAAGGCGTCATTACACAGCATCAGAAAAGCATCAGACAAGGTGTCATTACACAGCATCAGACAAGGCATCATTACACAGCATCAGACAATGCATCATTACACAGCATCAGACAAGGCATCATTACACAGCATCAGACAATGCATCATTACACAGCATCAGACATGGCATCATTACACAGCATCAGACAAGGCATCATTACACAGCTTCAGACAAGGTGTCATTACACAGCTTCAGACAAGGTGTCATTACACAGCATCATACAAGGTGTCATTACACAGCATCAGACAAGGCATCATTACACAGCATCAGACAAGGCATCATTACACAGCTTCAGACAAGGTGTCATTACACAGCATCAGACAAGGCATCATTACACAGCATCAGACAAGGCATCATTACACAGCTTCAGACAAGGTGTCATTACACAGCATCAGACAAGGCATCATTACACAGCTTCAGACAAGGCGTCATTACACAGCATCACACAAGGTGTCATTACACAGCATCAGACAAGGCATCATTACACAGCATCAGACAAGGCATCATTACACAGCATCAGACAAGGCTTCATTACACAGCATCAGACAAGGCGTCATTACACAGCATCAGACAAGGCATCATTACACAGCATCAGACAAGGCATCATTACACAGCATCACACAAGGCATCATTACACAGCATCAGACAAGGCATCATTACACAGCATCAGACAAGGCATCATTACACAGCATCAGACAAGATGCCATTACTCAGCATCAGACAAGGGATCATTATACAGCATTAGACAAGATGCCATTACTCAGCATCAGACAAGGGATCATTATACAGCATCAGACAAGGCATCATTACACAGCATCAGACAAGGCATCATTACACAGCATCAGACAAGATGCCATTACTCAGCATCAGACAAGGCATCATTACACAGCATCAGACAAGGTGTCATTACACAGCATCAGACAAGGCATCATTACACAGCATCAGACACGGCATCATTACACAGCATCAGACAAGGCATCATTACACAGCATCAGACACGGCGTCATTACACAGCATCAGACAAGGCGTCATTACACAGCATCAGACACGGCATCATTACACAGCATCAGAAAAGGTGTCATTACACAGCATCAGACAAGGCATCATTACACCGCATCAGACAAGGCATCATTACACAGCATCAGACAAGGCATCATTACACAGCATCAGACAAGGCATCATTACACAGCATCAGACAAGGCTTCATTACACAGCATCAGACAATGCATCATTACACAGCATCAGACAAGGCATCATTACACAGCATCAGACAAGGCATCATTACACAGCATCAGACAAGGTGTCATTACACAGCATCAGACAAGGCATCATTACACAGCATCAGACAAGATGCCATTACTCAGCATCAGACAAGGGATCATTATACAGCATTAGACAAGATGCCATTACTCAGCATCAGACAAGGGATCATTATACAGCATCAGACAAGGCATCATTACACAGCATCAGACAAGGCATCATTACACAGCATCAGACAAGATGCCATTACTCAGCATCAGACAAGGCATCATTACACAGCATCAGACAAGGTGTCATTACACAGCATCAGACAAGGCATCATTACACAGCATCAGACATGGCATCATTACACAGCATCAGACAAGGCATCATTACACAGCATCAGACACGGCGTCATTACACAGCATCAGACACAGCGTCATTACACAGCATCAGACAAGGCGTCATTACACAGCATCAGACACGGCATCATTACACAGCATCAGAAAAGGTGTCATTACACAGCATCAGACAAGGCATCATTACACAGCATCAGACAAGGCATCATTACACAGCATCAGACAAGGCATCATTACACAGCATCAGACAAGGCTTCATTACACAGCATCAGACAATGCATCATTACACAGCATCAGACAAGGCATCATTACACAGCATCAGACAAGGCATCATTACACAGCATCAGACAAGGCATCATTACACAGCATCAGACAAGGCATAATTACACAGCATAAAACAAGGTGCCATTACTCAGCATCAGACAAGGCCTCATTACACAGCATCAGACAAGGCATCATTACACAGCATCAGACAAGGTGCCATTACTCAGCATCAGACAAGGTGTCATTACACAGCATCAGACAAGGCATCATTACACAGCATCAGACAAGGTGTCATTACACAGCATCAGACAAGGCATCATTATTCAGCATCAGACAAGGTGTCATTATGATGTGTTTGATGTAGTCAGTTAGACACTGGAAGGTTAGTGATGTGACTGATGTAATCAGCTAGACACTAGAATTTACTGATGTGATTGATGTAGTCAGTTAGGCACTGGAAGGTTACTGATGTGTTTGATGTAGTCAGTTAGACACTGGAAGGTTATTGATGTGATCAGTTAGACACTGGAAGGTTACTGATGTAGTCAGTTAGACACTGGAAGGTTACTGATGTGATTGATGTAGTCAGCTAGACACTAGAAGGTTACTGATGTGATTGATGTAGTCAGTTAGACACTGGAAGGTTAGTGATGTGATTGATGTAGTCAGTTAGACACTAGAAGGTTACTGATGTGATTGATGTAGTCAGTTAGACACTGGAAGGTTACTGATGTGATTGATGTAGTCAGTTAGACACTGGAAGGTTACTGATGTGATTGATGTAGTCAGTTAGACACTAGAAGGTTACTGATGTGATTGATGTAGTCAGTTAGACACTAGAATGTTACTGATGTGATTGATGTAGTCAGTTAGACACTAGAAGGTTACTGATGTGATTGATGTAGTCAGCTAGACACTGGAAGGTTGCTGATGTGATTAATGTAGTCAGTTAGACACTAGAAGGTTACTGATGTGATTGATGTAGTCAGCTAGACACTGGAAGGTTACTGATGTGATTGATGTAGTCAGTGAGACACTAGAAGGTTACTGATGTGATTGATGTAGTCAGCTAGACACTGGAAGGTTACTGATGTGATTGATGTAGTCAGTGAGACACTAGAAGGTTACTGATGTGATAGATGCAGTCAGCTAGACACTAGAAGGTTACTGATGTGATTGATGTAGTCAGTTAGACACTAGAAGGTTACTGATGTGATAGATGCAGTCAGCTAGACACTAGAAGGTTACTGATGTGATTGATGTAGTCAGCTAGACACTGAAAGGCTAGTGATGTGATAGATGCAGTCAGCTAGACACTGGAAGGTTAGTGATGTGATTGATGTAGTCAGCTAGACTAGACACTGGAAGGTTAGTGATGTGATTGATGCAGTCAGCTAGACACTGGAAGGTTAGTGATGTGATAGATGCAGTCAGCTAGACACTGGAAGGTTACTAATGTGATAGATGCAGTCAGCTAGACACTGGAAGGTTACTGATGTGATTGATGCAGTCAGCTAGACACTGAAAGGTTACTAATGTGATAGATGCAGTCAGCTAGACACTGGAAGGTTACTAATGTGATAGATGCAGTCAGCTAGACACTAGAAGGTTAGTGATGTGATTGATGTAGTCAGCTAGACACTGGAAGGTTACTGATGTGATTGATGCAGTCAGCTAGACACTGAAAGGTTACTAATGTGATAGATGCAGTCAGCTAGACACTAGAAGGTTAGTGATGTGATTGATGTAGTCAGTTAGACACTGGAAGGTTACTGATGTGATTGATGTAGTCAGCTAGACACTGGAAGGTTAGTGATGTGATGGATGTAGCCAGCTAGACACTGGAAGGTTACTGATGTGATTGATGTAGTCAGTGAGACACTAGAAGGTTACTGATGTGATTGATGTAGTCAGCTAGACACTGGAAGGTTACTGATGTGATTGATGTAGTCAGTGAGACACTAGAAGGTTACTGATGTGATAGATGCAGTCAGCTAGACACTAGAAGGTTACTGATGTGATTGATGTAGTCAGTTAGACACTAGAAGGTTACTGATGTGATAGATGCAGTCAGCTAGACACTAGAAGGTTACTGATGTGATTGATGTAGTCAGCTAGACACTGAAAGGCTAGTGATGTGATAGATGCAGTCAGCTAGACACTGGAAGGTTAGTGATGTGATTGATGTAGTCAGCTAGACTAGACACTGGAAGGTTAGTGATGTGATTGATGCAGTCAGCTAGACACTGGAAGGTTAGTGATGTGATAGATGCAGTCAGCTAGACACTGGAAGGTTACTAATGTGATAGATGCAGTCAGCTAGACACTGGAAGGTTACTGATGTGATTGATGCAGTCAGCTAGACACTGGAAGGTTAGTGATGTGATGGATGTAGCCAGCTAGACACTGGAAGGTTACTGATGTGATTGATGTAGTCAGTGAGACACTAGAAGGTTACTGATGTGATTGATGTAGTCAGCTAGACACTGGAAGGTTACTGATGTGATTGATGTAGTCAGTGAGACACTAGAAGGTTACTGATGTGATAGATGCAGTCAGCTAGACACTAGAAGGTTACTGATGTGATTGATGTAGTCAGTTAGACACTAGAAGGTTACTGATGTGATAGATGCAGTCAGCTAGACACTAGAAGGTTACTGATGTGATTGATGTAGTCAGCTAGACACTGAAAGGCTAGTGATGTGATAGATGCAGTCAGCTAGACACTGGAAGGTTAGTGATGTGATTGATGTAGTCAGCTAGACTAGACACTGGAAGGTTAGTGATGTGATTGATGCAGTCAGCTAGACACTGGAAGGTTAGTGATGTGATAGATGCAGTCAGCTAGACACTGGAAGGTTACTAATGTGATAGATGCAGTCAGCTAGACACTGGAAGGTTACTGATGTGATTGATGCAGTCAGCTAGACACTGAAAGGTTACTAATGTGATAGATGCAGTCAGCTAGACACTGGAAGGTTACTAATGTGATAGATGCAGTCAGCTAGACACTAGAAGGTTAGTGATGTGATTGGTGTAGTCAGCTAGACACTGGAAGGTTACTGATGTGATTGATGCAGTCAGCTAGACACTGAAAGGTTACTAATGTGATAGATGCAGTCAGCTAGACACTAGAAGGTTAGTGATGTGATTGATGTAGTCAGTTAGACACTGGAAGGTTACTGATGTGATTGATGTAGTCAGCTAGACACTGGAAGGTTACTGATGTGATTGATGTAGTCAGCTAGACACTGGAAGGTTACTGATGTGATAGATGCAGTCAGCTAGACACTAGAAGGTTACTGATGTGATTGATGTAGTCAGCTAGACACTGGAAGGTTACTGATGTGATGGATGTAGCCAGCTAGACACTGGAAGGTTACTGATGTGATTGATGTAGTCAGCTAGACACTAGAAGGTTACTGATGTGAATGATGCAGTCAGCTAGACACTGAAAGGTTAGTGATGTGATTGATGTAGTCAGCTAGACACTGGAAGGTTACTGATGTGATTGATGTAGTCAGCTAGACACTGAAAGGTTACTGATGTGATTGATGTAGTCAGCTAGACACTGAAAGGTTAGTGATGTGATAGATGCAGTCAGCTAGATACTGAAAGGTTAGTGATGTGATTGATGTAGTCAGCTAGACACTGAAAGGTTAGTGATGTGATAGATGCAGTCAGCTAGATACTGAAAGGTTACTAATGTGATTGATGCAGTCAGCTAGACACTGGAAGGTTACTAAATGTGATTGATGCAGTCAGCTAGACACTGGAAGGTTACTAATGTGATTGATGCAGTCAGCAAGAAACTGGAAGGTTACTGGTGTGATTGAGTAGTACTGTAAAAGATGTCCTATCTACAGTGATTGTGGTAACGCATGTTTTGCTGATGGTTGGCCATTGTAATGTGTTGAGTTTGGTGGCATATTTGTCTGGTCTGCTTTCACATCACTGATGTGTTGTGTTCCAGTGATTGCCTCCAATGATGCAACTCTCAAACTGTACTTCATGGTCTTGTTCTCTTGCTATGACATTTTACCAGGATTTTTTCACCTTTCAGGGTCTTTGTACAGTATGGGTTGTTATTTTAGCTCACCAGCTGGCTGTGACCAGAAACTGGTGAAGATTTACTTCTCTGATGATATGTTTAATGTGATAGTTTTGAAACAGCTTTTGAAGATTCAGTGTTTTTACTTTTGGCTGTGGTCCTAGAGGTTGTTTGTTCCCATTCTGGTTAATATCAACTATTTGGCTCTGTACGCATGCAATGGTTAGAGTCGTTGCAGAAATCCAAAATACGTAAGGTCACCTTTGTCTATGTCCCTGGACATGCGGGAGTACGGGGAAATGAAAGGGCGGACAGGTTGGCTAGCTGCGTTGTCGTTGAGGATGGGCAACAATGGGTCGGGCGGACATCATCAATGCCCTCCAAGATGTGGGAAGAGCACAGGACTTCGACAAACACAGATCCACGTCACTTCTTCGGATGATGGAAATGGGAGTTAAGTTGGGCACAGCCAGAAATGAGAAACTTAGTGACCGTGTAAGAAGACTTATCAACCAACATAGAACTGGAGTCGTCGGTCGCTGGACACTGCGGGAATTGCTGAGGAGGGGATCTGAGCACCTATGGACATGTTCGGAGTGCAATGATGATGACCCGCAAATAACTCAATAACTCAATCAACTATTTGTATCTGGTTAATATCAAGTATTTGTATCTGGATAATATCAACTATTTGTATCTAGTTAACATCAAGTATTTGTATCTGGTTAACATCAACTATTTGTATCTGGTTAACATCAACTATTTGTATCTGGTTAATATCAACTATTTGTATCTGGTTAACATCAACTATTTGTATCTGGTTAATATCAACTATTTGTATCTGGTTAATATCAACTATTTGTATCTGGTTAATATCAACTATTTGTATCTGGTTAATATCAACTATTTGTATGTGGTTAATATCAACTATTTGTATCTGGTTAACATCAACTATTTGTATCTGGTTAATATCAACTATTTGTATCTGGTTAACATCAACTATTTGTATCTGGTTAATATCAACTATTTGTATCTGGTTAATATCAACTATTTGTATCTGGTTAATATCAAGTATTTGTATCTGGTTAACATCAACTATTTGTATCTGGTTAATATCAACTATTTGTATCTGGTTAATATCAACTATTTGTATCTGGTTAATATCAACTATTTGTATCTGGTTAATATCAACTATTTGTATCTGGTTAATATCAACTATTTGTATCTGGTTAATATCAACTATTTGTATCTATATTAAATAAAGAAGCTCTTTCATGAAATCATCAGCCCTGGTCGTTTGTGCTGACAGAAGAGGGCACCAGTGAACAAAGTAGTCACAGAACAATAATATTTATGGGTCTGTGCACCTCAAGCACATAAAGGGGCTTGTATGTATTTCTTGTTATTCTATTATCACGCCAGCCCCAAGGGTTTTCAATTTGTTTGAGGTGAGAACGTATGATGATATTATGTTAAAGTGAATCTGAGATTACGTCAAAATTAATTTTCTAACAAATATCTTCTAGCCAAATAGTTTAAACAGTGTGTTTGAGAAGTAGAGCAAACAATTGTACATGATCCTGTGTTTGAGAAGTAGAACAAACAATTGTACATGATCCTGTGTTTGAGAAGTAGAGCAAACAATTGTACATGATCCTGTGTTTGAGAAGTAGAGCAAACAATTGTACATGATCCTGTGTTTGAGAAGTAGAACAAACAATTGTACATGATCCTGTGTTTCAGAAGTAGAACAAACAATTGTACATGATCCTGTGTTTGAGAAGTAGAACAAACAATTGTACATGATCCTGTGTTTGAGAAGTAGAGCAAACAATTGTACATGATCCTGTGTTTGAGAAGTAGAGCAAACAATTGTACATGATCCTGTGTTTGAGAAGTAGAACAAACAATTGTACATGATCCTGTGTTTGAGAAGTAGAACAAACAATTGTACATGATCCTGTGTTTCAGAAGTAGAGCAAACAATTGTACATGATCCTGTGTTTCAGAAGTAGAACAAACAATTGTACATGATCCTGTGTTTCAGAAGTAGAGCAAACAATTGTACATGATCCTGTGTTTCAGAAGTAGAACAAACAATTGTACATGATCCTGTGTTTGAGAAGTAGAACAAACAATTGTACATGATCCTGTGTTTGAGAAGTAGAACAAACAATTGTACATGATCCTGTGTTTGAGAAGTAGAGCAAACAATTGTACATGATCCTGTGTTTGAGAAGTAGAACAAACAATTGTACATGATCCTGTGTTTGAGAAGTAGAACAAACAATTGTACATGATCCTGTGTTTGAGAAGTAGAACAAACAAATGTACATGATCCTGTGTTTGAGAAGTAGAACAAACAATTGTACATGATCCTGTGTTTGAGAAGTAGAACAAACAAATGTACAGGATCCTGTGTTTGAGAAGTAGAACAAACAAATTGTACAGGATCCTGTGTTTGAGAAGTAGAACAAACAAATGTACAGGATCCTGTGTTTGAGAAGTAGAACAAACAATTGTACATGATCCTGTGTTTGAGAAGTAGAACAAACAATTGTACATGATCCTGTGTTTGAGAAGTAGAACAAACAAATGTACATGATCCTGTGTTTGAGAAGTAGAACAAACAATTGTACATGATCCTGTGTTTGAGAAGTAGAACAAACAAATGTACAGGATCCTGTGTTTGAGAAGTAGAACAAACAAATGTACAGGATCCTGTGTTTGAGAAGTAGAACAAACAAATGTACAGGATCCTGTGTTTTGTTTCTTAGCTTGTAGATTTTTGTACATTGATATTTGAAAACATTTATTTATGACATACATTGTTGGCCACCATGTGTTGATGGGAGCTTTGGGTCCTTATAGAAGTTGCTTGAAGCAGTTCTGTGTCCATCATGGTGAGGCAGCACCAGCCTCTAAGCTAGCAGTTGGTTCATCACTGATGGGCAAATCTTGAATTGTGTTAACTGGGACCAGCTTTAGGGGGCAATGACTGGGACCAGCTTTAGAGGGCAATAACTGGGACCAGCATTAGGGGGCAATAACTGGGACCAGCATTAGGGGGCAATAACTGGGACCAGCATTAGGGGGCAATAACTGGGACCAGCTTTAAGGGGCAATAACTGGGACCAGCTTTAGGGGGCAATAACTGGGAAATAAAACTAGCAGAATTGCACAAATCAGTGCTGATTGTCTGGAAAAAATGTGCCAAACTTTCAGGTTTGTGAATATTTCACACTTTGTGTGATCCTTTCCCAAAACCTGCTAGCCCATGTTTTTGTCTGCTTGATATTTTATGAACTGGGGAAGTAAACCTGTCATTGTTTTCCTGACATCTGTTGATACTTTACATGTGATTTCTTTCCTGTGATTTACTTTGTGTTGAACTGATATCATCTGCTTGTTCTAAGTATGAGATGTTGTAGGTGGATGGTGAAACAAAGACAGAGAGGCCTGTACCTCTCACAAGCTTGTGCTATAAATCTTCCCTTTGGCTGGAAGCTGCTTGAGTAAATGCTACATTATAGTCATAGAAGGTGACTGCTGCAGTCACAATCATGGCTTGAGTAAATGCTACATTATAGTCATAGAAGGTGACTGCTGCAGTCACAATCATGGCTTGAGTAAATGCTACATTATAGTCATAGAAGGTGACTGCTGCAGTCACAATCATGGCTTGAGTAAATGCTACATTATAGTCATAGAAGGTGACTGCTGCAGTCACAATCATGGCTTGGGTAAATGCTACATTATAGTCATAGAATGTGACTGCTGCAGTCACAATCATGGCTTGGGTAAATGCTACATTATAGTCATGGAAGGTGACAGCTGTAGTCGCAATCATGGCTTGAGTAAATGCTACATTATAGTCATAGATGGTGACTGCTGCAGTCACAATCATGGCTTGAGTAAATGCTACATTATAGTCATAGATGGTGACTGCTGCAGTCACAATCATGGCTTGAGTAAATGCTACATTATAGTCATGGAAGGTGACTGCTGCAGTCACAATCATGGCTTGAGTAAATGCTACATTATAGTCAGGAAGGTGACTGCTGCAGTCACAATCATGGCTTGAGTAAATGCTACATTATAGTCATGGAAGGTAACTGCTGCAGTCACAATCATGGCTTGAGTAAATGCTACATTATAGTCATGGAAGGTGACAGCTGTAGTCACAATCATGGCTTTGTTCATACACAATGCCTGTTACTGTGCACCAGCTGCTTTGTGGTCCCATCTGACATAAACTCCAGCTTCATTTATTACATCGCATGTGTACATTGAAGTAGGAGGGTATGAGCTGTAACAATTAATCTGATCTGTAGTCAACATCAACTCATAGATATTGACAATTTGATTAGAAGATGTCCACGTCTTTGACTTATTTTTGTTGTGATTGGGTCTGTATACACCCCAAATACGTCATTACAGGAAATGTCTCATTAGAGGTAGTCAAAGTAAATAAATACAACATCTGAGCAGCATGGAATGAAATTATAAAATAGCAATGAAATTATAAAATAGCAATGGAATGAAATTATAAAATAGCAATGGAATGAAATTATAAAATAGCAATGGAATGAAATTATAAAATAGCAATGGAATGAAATTATAAAATAGCCATGGAATGAAATTATAAAATAGCAATGGAATGAATTATAAAATAGCAATGGAATGAATTATAAAATAGCAATGGAATTATAAAATAGCAGTGGAATGAAATTATAAAATAGCAGTGGAATGAAATTATAAAATAGCAATGGAATGAAATTATAAAATAGCAATGGAATTATAAAATAGCAATGGAATGAAATTATAAAATAGCAATGGAATGAAATTATACAAGTGAAATTTTTTGGGCATGTAATATGATGACAAAAGGTGAAGATGTTGATGGCAAACTTCACTGCACTTAGGGTAGGCCCATATGTCCTTCACAATAGATAGTGACACAAAGTCTATACACTGATACATACATAAATAGTTGTGATCCATCCATCCTGTGAGTCATCCTATTCCTGTTATACCAAGCTTGACTGCAATTTCTCTCAAAGGCCCATAACTGTCTATTCACAGGTCCAGTATATGTTTCCTTCGCTTCCCATTACACTTGACATCAAAACCTACTATTACACATGTCCTTACATTTCCCATTAAACGTGACATCAAAACTTACCATTACATATGTCCTTACATCTTCCCATTACATGTGACATCAAAACTTCTAATTACACATGTCCTCGCATATTCACATGTCATCAAAGCCTGTCAGCTCAGTTGTAAGTTGAAGCCTTGTTAGTTGTGTCTGTAACTAGATAAGTGATGTAACGAGAGCAGGATTCAATGACTGAAGTTAACAACAGCTGGATCAAGTGATTGAAGTTAAACAACAGCCAGATTAAATGGTTGAAGTTAAACAACAGCCAGATCAAGTGATTGAAGTTAATAACAGCTGGATCAAGTGATTGAAGTTAATAACAGCTGGATCAAGTTATTGAAGTTAATAACAGCTGGATCAAGTGATTGAAGTTAATAACAGCTGGATCAAGTGATTGAAGTTAAACAACAGTCAGATCAAGTGATTGAAGTTAATAACAGCTGGATCAAGTGATTGAAGTTAAACAACAGCCAGATCAAGTGATTGAAGTTAACAACAGCTGGATCAAGTGATTGAAGTTAATAACAGCCAGATCAAGTGATTGAAGTTAAACAACAGCCAGATCAAGTGATTGAAGTTAAACAACAGCCAGATCAAGTGATTGAAGTTAAACAACAGCCAGATCAAGTGATTGAAGTTAAACAACAGCCAGATTAAATGATTGAAGTTAAACAACAGCCAGATCAAGTGATTGAAGTTAAACAACAGCCAGATTAAATGATTGAAGTTAAACAACAGCCAGATCAAGTGATTGAAGTTAATAACAGCTGGATCAAGTGATTGAAGTTAACAACAGCCAGATCAAGTGATTCAAGTTAATAACAGCTGGATCAAGTGATTGAAGTTAAACAATAGCCAGATCAAGTGATTGAAGCTAATCAAAAGTCAGATCAAGTGATTGAAGTTAAACAACAGCCAGATCAAGTGATTGAAGTAAACAACAGACAGATCAAGTGATTGAAGCTAAACAACAGCCAGATCAAGTGATTGAAGCTAAGCAACAGTCAGATCAAGTGATTGAAGTTAAACAACAGCCAGATCAAGTGATTGAAGCTAAACAAGTCAGATCAAGTGATTGAAGTTAAACAACAGCCAGATCAAGTGATTGAAGTTAAACAAGTCAGATCAAGTGATTGAAGTTAAACAAGTCAGATCAAGTGATTGAAGTTAAACAAGTCAGATCAAGTGATTGAAGTTAAACAAGTCAGATCAAGTGATTGAAGTTAACAACAGTCAGATCAAGTGATTGAAGTTAAACAACAGCCAGATCAAGTGATTGAAGTTAACAACAGCCAGATCAAGTGATTGAAGTTAACAACAGCCAGATCAAGTGATTGAAGTTAACAACAGCCAGATCAAGTGATTGAAGTTAACAACAGTCAGATCAAATGATTGAAGCTAAACAACAGCCAGATCAAGTGATTGAAGTTAACAACAGCCAGATCAAGTGATTGAAGTTAACAACAGTCAGATCAAATGATTGAAGCTAAACAACAGCCAGATCAAGTGATTGAAGTTAACAACAGTCAGATCAAATGATTGAAGCTAAACAACAGCCAGATCAAGTGATTGAAGTTAACAACAGCCAGATCAAGTGATTGAAGCTAAACAAGTCAGATCAAGTGATTGAAGTAAACAACAGCCAGATCAAGTGATTGAAGCTAAACAAGTCAGATCAAGTGATTGAAGCTAAACAAGTCAGATCAAGTGATTGAAGTTAAACAAGTCAGATCAAGTGATTGAAGCTAAACAAGTCAGATCAAGTGATTGAAGCTAAACAAGTCAGACCAAGTGATTGAAGCTAAACAAGTCAGATCAAGTGATTGAAGCTAAACAAGTCAGATCAAGTAAGTGAAGTTAACAACAGCTGGATCCAGTGATTGAAGTTAAACAACAGTCAGATCAAGTGATTGAAGTTAAACAACAGTCAGATCAAGTGATTGAAGTTAACACCAGTCAGATCAAGTGTTTGAAGTTAAACAACAGTCAGATCAAGTGATTGAAGTTAACAACAGCTGGATCCAGTGATTGAAGTTAACAACAGTCAGATCAAGTGATTGAAGTTAAACAACAGCTGGATCAAGTGAAGTGCAATGATATTTAACCAAAAAATTTGTTATGTTGTGAGACATTTGAACTTCCAGTAGGATACTCTCACCCTAAACATCACACACACACATAAAGTACTATTCAAAAGCTATGGTTTTTTATCAACAAAGCAACTATTTGAGTTTGATGTAGGCCATCATCACTGCACTTCAAATATGTCAACACAACAACTATTTGAGTTTGATGTAGGCCATCATCACTGCACTTCAAATATGTCAACACAACAACTATTTGAGTTTGATGTAAGCCATCATCACTGCACTTCAAATATGTCAACACAACAACTATTTGAGTTTGATGTAGGCCATCATCACTGCACTTCAAATATGTCAACACAACTATTTGAGTTTGATGTAGGCCATCATCACTGCACTCCAAATATGTCAACAGAGTAACTATTTGAGTTTGATGTAGGCCATCATCACTGCACTCCAAATATGTCAACAGAGCAACTATTTGAGTTTGATGTAGGCCATCATCACTGCACTCCAAATATGTCAACACAGCAACTATTTGAGTTTGATGTAAGCCATCATCACTGCACTCCAAATATGTCAACACAACAACTATTTGAGTTTGATGTAAGCCATCATCACTGCACTCCAAATATTTCAAAACAACAACTATTTGAGTTTGATGTAGGCCATCATCACTGCACTCCAAATATGTCAACACAACAACTATTTGAGTTTGATGTAAGCCATCATCACTGCACTCCAAATATGTCAACACAACAACTATTTGAGTTTGATGTAGGCCATCATCACTGCACTCCAAATATGTCAACACAACAACTATTTGAGTTTGATGTAGGCCATCATCACTGCACTCCAAATATGTCAACACAACAACTATTTGAGTTTGATGTAAGCCATCATCACTGCACTCCAAATATGTCAACAGAGCAACTATTTGAGTTTGATGTAGGCCATCATCACTGCACTCCAAATATGTCAACACAACAACTATTTGAGTTTGATGTAAGCCATCATCACTGCACTCCAAATATGTCAACAGAGCAACTATTTGAGTTTGATGTAGGCCATCATCACTGCACTCCAAATATGTCAACACAACAACTATTTGAGTTTGATGTAAGCCATCATCACTGCACTCCAAATATGTCAACACAACAACTATTTGAGTTTGATGTAGGCCATCATCACTGCACTCCAAATATGTCAACACAACAACTATTTGAGTTTGATGTAGGCCATCATCACTGCACTCCAAATATGTCAACACAACAACTATTTGAGTTTGATGTAAGCCATCATCACTGCACTCCAAATATGTCAACAGAGCAACTATTTGAGTTTGATGTAGGCCATCATCACTGCACTCCAAATATGTCAACACAACAACTATTTGAGTTTGATGTAAGCCATCATCACTGCACTCCAAATATGTCAACAGAGCAACTATTTGAGTTTGATGTAGGCCATCATCACTGCACTCCAAATATGTCAACACAACAACTATTTGAGTTTGATGTAGGCCATCATCACTGCACTTCAAATATGTCAACACAACAACTATTTGAGTTTGATGTAAGCCATCATCACTGCACTCCAAATATGTCAACACAACAACTATTTGAGTTTGATGTAGGCCATCATCACTGCACTCCAAATATGTCAACACAACAACTATTTGAGTTTGATGTAGGCCATCATCACTGCACTCCAAATATGTCAACACAACAACTATTTGAGTTTGATGTAAGCCATCATCACTGCACTCCAAATATGTCAACAGAGCAACTATTTGAGTTTGATGTAGGCCATCATCACTGCACTCCAAATATGTCAACACAACAACTATTTGAGTTTGATGTAAGCCATCATCACTGCACTCCAAATATGTCAACAGAGCAACTATTTGAGTTTGATGTAGGCCATCATCACTGCACTCCAAATATGTCAACACAACAACTATTTGAGTTTGATGTAAGCCATCATCACTGCACTCCAAATATGTCAACAGAGCAACTATTTGAGTTTGATGTAGGCCATCAACACTGCACTCCAAATATGTCAACAGAGCAACTATTTGAGTTTGATGTAAGCCATCATCACTGCACTCCAAATATGTCAACAGAGCAACTATTTGAGTTTGATGTAGGCCATCATCACTGCACTCCAAATATGTCAACACAACAACTATTTGAGTTTGATGTAGGCCATCATCACTGCACTCCAAATATGTCAACACAACAACTATTTGAGTTTGATGTAGGCCATCATCACTGCACTCCAAATATGTCAACAGAGCAACTATTTGAGTTTGATGTAGGCCATCATCACTGCACTCCAAATATGTCAACACAACAACTATTTGAGTTTGATGTAAGCCATCATCACTGCACTCCAAATATGTCAACAGAGTAACTATTTGAGTTTGATGTAGGCCATCATCACTGCACTCCAAATATGTCAACAGAGCAACTATTTGAGTTTGATGTAGGCCATCATCACTGCACTCCAAATATGTCAACACAGCAACTATTTGAGTTTGATGTAAGCCATCATCACTGCACTCCAAATATGTCAACACAACAACTATTTGAGTTTGATGTAAGCCATCATCACTGCACTCCAAATATTTCAAAACAACAACTATTTGAGTTTGATGTAGGCCATCATCACTGCACTCCAAATATGTCAACACAACAACTATTTGAGTTTGATGTAAGCCATCATCACTGCACTCCAAATATGTCAACACAACAACTATTTGAGTTTGATGTAGGCCATCATCACTGCACTCCAAATATGTCAACACAACAACTATTTGAGTTTGATGTAGGCCATCATCACTGCACTCCAAATATGTCAACACAACAACTATTTGAGTTTGATGTAAGCCATCATCACTGCACTCCAAATATGTCAACAGAGCAACTATTTGAGTTTGATGTAGGCCATCATCACTGCACTCCAAATATGTCAACACAACAACTATTTGAGTTTGATGTAAGCCATCATCACTGCACTCCAAATATGTCAACAGAGCAACTATTTGAGTTTGATGTAGGCCATCATCACTGCACTCCAAATATGTCAACACAACAACTATTTGAGTTTGATGTAAGCCATCATCACTGCACTCCAAATATGTCAACAGAGCAACTATTTGAGTTTGATGTAGGCCATCATCACTGCACTCCAAATATGTCAACAGAGCAACTATTTGAGTTTGATGTAAGCCATCATCACTGCACTCCAAATATGTCAACAGAGCAACTATTTGAGTTTGATGTAGGCCATCATCACTGCACTCCAAATATGTCAACACAACAACTATTTGAGTTTGATGTAGGCCATCATCACTGCACTCCAAATATGTCAACACAACAACTATTTGAGTTTGATGTAGGCCATCATCACTGCACTCTAAATATGTCAACACAGCAACTATTTGAGTTTGATGTAGGCCATCATCACTGCACTCCAAATATGTCAACACAGCAACTATTTGAGTTTGATGTAGGCCATCATCACTGCACTCCAAATATGTCAACAGAGCAACTATTTGAGTTTGATGTAGGCCATCATCACTGCACTCCAAATATGTCAACAGAGCAGCTATTTGAGTTTGATGTAAGCCATCATCACTGCATTCCAAATATGTCAACAGAGCAACTATTTGAGTTTGATGTAGGCCATCATCACTGCACTCCAAATATGTCAACACAACAACTATTTGAGTTTGATGTAGGCCATCATCACTGCATTCTAAATATGTCAACAGAGCAACTATTTGAGTTTGATGTAGGCCATCATCACTGCACTCCAAATATGTCAACAGAGCAACTATTTGAGTTTGATGTAGGCCATCATCACTGCACTTCAAATATGTCAACACAACAACTATTTGAGTTTGATGTAGGCCATCATCACTGCACTTCAAATATGTCAACACAACAACTATATGCTTCTCCAGACAGCCTGGCCAAATCCTCTCAACAAAGGGTTACATTCTTTGTCACTGCAACAATCAATGTGATATCATGTCACTTGTCCATCTCAGCTGATGCTGCCTAATGTATGTTCACATCACGGTTTTGAAGTTTATCAAATTTCCTCATGTTTTTTTTTCTGTTAGACTAAATTAATTGTCCAACCATTTTTCTGTTAGACTAAATTAATTGTCCAACCATTTTTCTGTTAGACTAAATTAATTGTCAAACCATTTTTCTGTGAGACTAAATTAATTGTCCAACCATTTTTCTGTGAGACTAAATTAATTGTCCAAGCATTTTTCTGTTAGACTAAATTGATTGTCCAACCATTTTTCTGTGAGACTAAATTAATTGTCCAACCATTTTTCTGTTAGACTAAATTAATTGTCAAAGCTTTTTCTGTTAGACTAAATTAATTGTCCAATCATTTTTCTGTGAGACTAAATTAGATGTCCAATCATTTTTCTGTTAGACTAAATTAATTGTCCAATCATTTTTCTGTGAGACTAAATTAATTGTCCAACCATTTTTCTGTTAGACTAAATTAATTGACCAACCATTTTTCTGTTAGACTAAATTAATTGTCCAATCATTTTTCTGTGAGACTAAATTAATTGTCCAACCATTTTTCTGTTAGACTAAATTAATTGACCAAGCATTTTTCTGTTAGACTAAATTAATTGTCCAACCATTTTTCTGTGAGACTAAATTAATTGTCCAACCATTTTTCTGTTAGACTAAATTAATTGTCAAAGCTTTTTCTGTTAGACTAAATTAATTGTCCAACCATTTTTCTGTGAGACTAAATTAATTGTCCAACCATTTTTCTGTTAGACTAAATTAATTGTCCAACCATTTTTCTGTTAGACTAAATTAATTGACCAAGCATTTTTCTGTGAGACTAAATTAATTGTCCAACCATTTTTCTGTGTGAGACTAAATTAATTGTCCAACCATTTTTCTGTGAGACTAAATTAATTGACCAACCATTTTTCTGTGAGACTAATTAATTGACCAAGCATTTTTCTGTTAGACTAAATTAATTGTCCAACCATTTTTTCTGTGAGACTAAATTAATTGTCCAACCATTTTTCTGTTAGACTAAATTAATTGTCCAACCATTTTTCTGTTAGACTAAATTAATTGTCCAACCATTTTTCTGTTAGACTAAATTAATTGTCCAACCATTTTTCTGTTAGACTAAATTAATTGTCCAACCATTTTTCTGTTAGACTAAATTAATTGTCCAACCATTTTTCTGTGAGACTAAATTAATTGTCCAACCATTTTTCTGTGTGAGACTAAATTAATTGTCCAACCATTTTTCTGTTAGACTAAATTAATTGTGAAACCATTTTCCTGTTAGACTAAATTAATTGTCCAACCATTTTTCTGTTAGACTAAATTAATTGTCCAACCATTTTTCTGTTAGACTAAATTAATTGTCCAACCATTTTTCTGTTAGGTTAAATTAATTGTCCAACCATTTTTCTGTTAGACTAAATTAATTGTCTAACCATTTTTATGTTAGACTAAATTAATTGTCCAACCATTTTTCTGTGAGACTAAATTAATTGTCCAACCATTTTTCTGTGTGAGACTAAATTAATTGTCCAACCATTTTTCTGTGTGAGACTAAATTAATTGTCTAACCATGTTTCTGTTAGACTAAATTAATTGTCCAACCATTTTTCTGTGAGACTAAATTAATTGTCCAAGCATTTTTCTGTGAGACTAAATTAATTGTCCAACCATTTTTCTGTGAGACTAAATTAATTGTCCAAGCATTTTTCTGTGAGACTAAATTAATTGTCCAAGCATTTTTCTGTGAGACTAAATTAATTGTCCAACCATTTTTATGTGAGACTAAATTAATTGTCCAACCATTTTTCTGTGAGACTAAATTAATTGTCCAAGCATTTTTCTGTGAGACTAATTGTCAAAGCATGTTTCTGTCTGTGAGACTAAATTAGTCAGGCTGTGCCATGACCTGTCTGCTAGACCAGAAACCTTGAAGCAATGTGTGAAGTTGGTGTTGAATGTTAGAGCTTCTCCAAAGTTTAGCCTAGAGGCTGTCACTGTGGGCTAGCAGCCCTCTCCAGCCAGAGACCATCTTTATAATTACATTGATTAGCATGACTTCCCTGATCTCTTCTTGTTATTCTGATGTTATATACAATTATTGTTGTCATTTACTATTTCTCTTATATATTAGTGTTATTTCCAGTTGTTATATATTATAGTGTTTTTATTTCTGGGTTATATATTGTGTTATTATTCCTGTAGTTATGTTATCATGAATCTTGTATGTGATTGTTTTGTTATTTCTGGTTTTGTATTGTGTAATCGTTGCTGTGGTTATATTTATATATATATATCGTTATTTGTTTGTTAGATTGAATATCTCTTGTTATTTCTGTGTGATAATAACTCACAGTGAATGCATACAAATGCTGCCAAAGGTGTGTGTATTACTGCCACGCTCACCAACAACTGTTCCAATGCCACGACTATTCTAAAGTGTTGTTGTCTGTCCCATGACACTGTCTGCTGCAACCATCACATTATGCCTCCATTTTCTTGCTCTCTCATCAACCTGCTATCAAGCCTTCCATAATAATCTTCTTCAGACCACCCTGCTCTTTTATGAGCCCACAATATTTTATTTACCTTCTTTCTTTCCAACCTTGAAAAATACAAGAAACTAGTTGCATCACGCCACTTGGTGTATGGGAAATGGGGCTAGTGTTTATAGACTTTCAGCACATCATTGTTGGGGTCATGAGGTCAGCATTATGACACTTGGTGTATGGGAAATGGGGCTAGTGTTTATAGACTTTCAGCACATCATTGTTGGGGTCATGAGGTCAGCATTATGACACTTGGTGTATGGGAAATGGGGCTAGTGTTTATAGACTTTCAGCACATCATTGTTGGGGTCATGAGGTCAGCATTATGACACTTGGTGTATGGGAAATGGGGCTAGTGTTTATAGACTTTCAGCACATCATTGTTGGGGTCATGAGGTCAGCATTATGACACTTGGTGTATGGGAAATGGGGCTAGTGTTTATAGACTTTCAGCACATCATTGTTGGGGTCATGAGGTCAGCATTATGACACTTGGTGTATGGGAAATGGGGCTACTGTTTATAGACTTTCAGCACATCATTGTTGGGGTCATGAGGTCAGCATTATGACACTTGGTGTATGGGAAATGGGGCTACTGTTTATAGACTTTCAGCACATCATTGTTGGGGTCATGAGGTCAGCATTATGACACTTGGTGTATGGGAAATGGGGCTACTGTTTATAGACTTTCAGCACATCATTGTTGGGGTCATGAGGTCAGCATTATGACACTTGGTGTATGGGAAATGGGGCTACTGTTTATAGACTTTCAGCACATCATTGTTGGGGTCATGAGGTCAGCATTATGACACTTGGTGTATGGGAAATGGGGCTACTGTTTATAGACTTTCAGCACATCATTGTTGGGGTCATGAGGTCAGCATTACGACACTTGGTGTATGGGAAATGGGGCTAGTGTTTATAGACTTTCAGCACATCATTGTTGGGGTCATGAGGTCAGCATTATGACACTTGGTGTATGGGAAATGGGGCTACTGTTTATAGACTTTCAGCACATCATTGTTGGGGTCATGAGGTCAGCATTATGACACTTGGTGTATGGGAAATGGGGCTAGTGTTTATAGACTTTCAGCACATCATTGTTGGGGTCATGAGGTCAGCATTATGACACTTGGTGTATGGGAAATGGGGCTAGTGTTTATAGACTTTCAGCACATCATTGTTGGGGTCATGAGGTCAGCATTATGACACTTGGTGTATGGGAAATGGGGCTACTGTTTATAGACTTTCAGCACATCATTGTTGGGGTCATGAGGTCAGCATTATGACACTTGGTGTATGGGAAATGGGGCTAGTGTTTATAGACTTTCAGCACATCATTGTTGGGGTCATGAGGTCAGCATTATGACACTTGGTGTATGGGAAATGGGGCTACTGTTTATAGACTTTCAGCACATCATTGTTGGGGTCATGAGGTCAGCATTATGACACTTGGTGTATGGGAAATGGGGCTAGTGTTTATAGACTTTCAGCACATCATTGTTGGGGTCATGAGGTCAGCATTATGACACTTGGTGTATGGGAAATGGGGCTAGTGTTTATAGACTTTCAGCACATCATTGTTGGGGTCATGAGGTCAGCATTATGACACTTGGTGTATGGGAAATGGGGCTAGTGTTTATAGACTTTCAGCACATCATTGTTGGGGTCATGAGGTCAGCATTATGACACTTGGTGTATGGGAAATGGGGCTACTGTTTATAGACTTTCAGCACATCATTGTTGGGGTCATGAGGTCAGCATTATGACACTTGGTGTATGGGAAATGGGGCTACTGTTTATAGACTTTCAGCACATCATTGTTGGGGTCATGAGGTCAGCATTATGACACTTGGTGTATGGGAAATGGGGCTACTGTTTATAGACTTTCAGCACATCATTGTTGGGGTCATGAGGTCAGCATTATGACACTTGGTGTATGGGAAATGGGGCTACTGTTTATAGACTTTCAGCACATCATTGTTGGGGTCATGAGGTCAGCATTATGACACTTGGTGTATGGGAAATGGGGCTACTGTTTATAGACTTTCAGCACATCATTGTTGGGGTCATGAGGTCAGCATTATGACACTTGGTGTATGGGAAATGGGGCTAGTGTTTATAGACTTTCAGCACATCATTGTTGGGGTCATGAGGTCAGCATTATGACACTTGGTGTATGGGAAATGGGGCTACTGTTTATAGACTTTCAGCACATCATTGTTGGGGTCATGAGGTCAGCATTATGACACTTGGTGTATGGGAAATGGGGCTAGTGTTTATAGACTTTCAGCACATCATTGTTGGGGTCATGAGGTCAGCATTATGACACTTGGTGTATGGGAAATGGGGCTAGTGTTTATAGACTTTCAGCACATCATTGTTGGGGTCATGAGGTCAGCATTATGACACTTGGTGTATGGGAAATGGGGCTACTGTTTATAGACTTTCAGCACATCATTGTTGGGGTCATGAGGTCAGCATTATGACACTTGGTGTATGGGAAATGGGGCTAGTGTTTATAGACTTTCAGCACATCATTGTTGGGGTCATGAGGTCAGCATTATGACACTTGGTGTATGGGAAATGGGGCTACTGTTTATAGACTTTCAGCACATCATTGTTGGGGTCATGAGGTCAGCATTATGACACTTGGTGTATGGGAAATGGGGCTAGTGTTTATAGACTTTCAGCACATCATTGTTGGGGTCATGAGGTCAGCATTATGACACTTGGTGTATGGGAAATGGGGCTAGTGTTTATAGACTTTCAGCACATCATTGTTGGGGTCATGAGGTCAGCATTATGACACTTGGTGTATGGGAAATGGGGCTACTGTTTATAGACTTTCAGCACATCATTGTTGGGGTCATGAGGTCAGCATTATGACACTTGGTGTATGGGAAATGGGGCTACTGTTTATAGACTTTCAGCACATCATTGTTGGGGTCATGAGGTCAGCATTATGACACTTGGTGTATGGGAAATGGGGCTACTGTTTATAGACTTTCAGCACATCATTGTTGGGGTCATGAGGTCAGCATTATGACACTTGGTGTATGGGAAATGGGGCTAGTGTTATAGACTTTCAGCACATCATTGTTGGGGTCATGAGGTCAGCATTATGACACTTGGTGTATGGGAAATGGGGCTACTGTTTATAGACTTTCAGCACATCATTGTTGGGGTCATGAGGTCAGCATTATGACACTAGGTGTATGGGAAATGGGGCTAGTGTTTATAGACTTTCAGCACATCATTGTTGGGGTCATGAGGTCAGCATTATGACACTTGGTGTATGGGAAATGGGGCTACTGTTTATAGACTTTCAGCACATCATTGTTGGGGTCATGAGGTCAGCATTATGACACTTGGTGTATGGGAAATGGGGCTACTGTTTATAGACTTTCAGCACATCATTGTTGGGATCATGAGGTCAGCATTATGACACTTGGTGTATGGGAAATGGGGCTACTGTTTATAGACTTTCAGCACATCATTGTTGGGGTCATGAGGTCAGCATTATGACACTTGGTGTATGGGAAATGGGGCTACTGTTTATAGACTTTCAGCACATCATTGTTGGGGTCATGAGGTCAGCATTATGACACTTGGTGTATGGGAAATGGGGCTACTGTTTATAGACTTTCAGCACATCATTGTTGGGGTCATGAGGTCAGCATTATGACACTTGGTGTATGGGAAATGGGGCTACTGTTTATAGACTTTCAGCACATCATTGTTGGGGTCATGAGGTCAGCATTATGACACTTGGTGTATGGGAAATGGGGCTACTGTTTATAGACTTTCAGCACATCATTGTTGGGGTCATGAGGTCAGCATTATGACACTTGGTGTATGGGAAATGGGGCTAGTGTTTATAGACTTTCAGCACATCATTGTTGGGGTCATGAGGTCAGCATTATGACACTTGGTGTATGGGAAATGGGGCTACTGTTTATAGACTTTCAGCACATCATTGTTGGGGTCATGAGGTCAGCATTATGACACTTGGTGTATGGGAAATGGGGCTACTGTTTATAGACTTTCAGCACATCATTGTTGGGGTCATGAGGTCAGCATTATGACACTTGGTGTATGGGAAATGGGGCTAGTGTTTATAGACTTTCAGCACATCATTGTTGGGGTCATGAGGTCAGCATTATGACACTTGGTGTATGGGAAATGGGGCTACTGTTTATAGACTTTCAGCACATCATTGTTGGGGTCATGAGGTCAGCATTATGACACTTGGTGTATGGGAAATGGGGCTACTGTTTATAGACTTTCAGCACATCATTGTTGGGGTCATGAGGTCAGCATTATGACACTTGGTGTATGGGAAATGGGCTACTGTTTATAGACTTTCAGCACATCATTGTTGGGGTCATGAGGTCAGCATTATGACACTTGGTGTATGGGAAATGGGGCTAGTGTTTATAGACTTTCAGCACATCATTGTTGGGGTCATGAGGTCAGCATTATGACACTTGGTGTATGGGAAATGGGGCTAGTGTTTATAGACTTTCAGCACATCATTGTTGGGGTCATGAGGTCAGCATTATGACACTTGGTGTATGGGAAATGGGGCTAGTGTTTATAGACTTTCAGCACATCATTGTTGGGGTCATGAGGTCAGCATTATGACACTTGGTGTATGGGAAATGGGGCTAGTGTTTATAGACTTTCAGCACATCATTGTTGGGGTCATGAGGTCAGCATTATGACACTTGGTGTATGGGAAATGGGGCTAGTGTTTATAGACTTTCAGCACATCATTGTTGGGGTCATGAGGTCAGCATTATGACACTTGGTGTATGGGAAATGGGGCTAGTGTTTATAGACTTTCAGCACATCATTGTTGGGGTCATGAGGTCAGCATTATGACACTTGGTGTATGGGAAATGGGGCTAGTGTTTATAGACTTTCAGCACATCATTGTTGGGGTCATGAGGTCAGCATTATGACACTTGGTGTATGGGAAATGGGGCTAGTGTTTATAGACTTTCAGCACATCATTGTTGGGGTCATGAGGTCAGCATTATGACACTTGGTGTATGGGAAATGGGGCTAGTGTTTATAGACTTTCAGCACATCATTGTTGGGGTCATGAGGTCAGCATTATGACACTTGGTGTATGGGAAATGGGGCTAGTGTTTATAGACTTTCAGCACATCATTGTTGGGGTCATGAGGTCAGCATTATGACACTTGGTGTATGGGAAATGGGGCTACTGTTTATAGACTTTCAGCACATCATTGTTGGGGTCATGAGGTCAGCATTATGACACTTGGTGTATGGGAAATGGGGCTAGTGTTTATAGACTTTCAGCACATCATTGTTGGGGTCATGAGGTCAGCATTATGACACTTGGTGTATGGGAAATGGGGCTAGTGTTTATAGACTTTCAGCACATCATTGTTGGGGTCATGAGGTCAGCATTATGACACTTGGTTGGGAAATGGGGCTAGTGTTTATAGACTTTCAGCACATCATTGTTGGGGTCATGAGGTCAGCATTATGACACTTGGTGTATGGGAAATGGGGCTAGTGTTTATAGACTTTCAGCACATCATTGTTGGGGTCATGAGGTCAGCATTATGACACTTGGTGTATGGGAAATGGGGCTAGTGTTTATAGACTTTCAGCACATCATTGTTGGGGTCATGAGGTCAGCATTATGACACTTGGTGTATGGGAAATGGGGCTAGTGTTTATAGACTTTCAGCACATCATTGTTGGGGTCATGAGGTCAGCATTATGACACTTGGTGTATGGGAAATGGGGCTAGTGTTTATAGACTTTCAGCACATCATTGTTGGGGTCATGAGGTCAGCATTATGACACTTGGTGTATGGGAAATGGGGCTAGTGTTTATAGACTTTCAGCACATCATTGTTGGGGTCATGAGGTCAGCATTATGACACTTGGTGTATGGGAAATGGGGCTAGTGTTTATAGACTTTCAGCACATCATTGTTGGGGTCATGAGGTCAGCATTATGACACTTTTCTTTCCAGAGACAAATCTGGTACTCATTTATGGCTGGATGAACCTGGAAGCCATTAATCAGAAATGAACTCAACCTCTTATCCTTAGTCATCCAGTTCTCTAACGACGGAGCTATATTATGGCCCCTCAACAACCAGTATCTGGGATAATGAGTTCTGAAAAAGTACAAATGTTTCTTCTTGGCATTCTTCTCTCTCTAACATCTGCATTCAAAGACATTAACAGATTTTTTAGATCTGTCGATTGTCCATGTTGCACAGCTATATGTTGCTATAGGGGGAAAATACAGGCTATTAGAAGCCTAGTGTTGTTGTTATGAGTTCCTTGCCGTAGAGTTGTTTATTTGTAGCTTTGTTCCACCTTCTTGTGCTCTCCTTGGTCCAACAAGTTGACACTAAACATAGACCTTGTGTTGGAATCACTGGCAGCCATGTCATCATCCAGGCACCAGTCTACACATGTATCCATCTTCCCAATCCTGACAAGTTGCTCACATCTGCCTCCCACTAGTCTTTCCTGGTGCTTCCATCTGGTATACTCTTTTCATCTTCAACATCAGATGACATGGAAACATCCAGCTAGAAATGACAAGATGACATGGAAACATCCAGCTAGAAATGACAAGATGACATGGAAACATCCAGCTAGAAATGACAATATGACATGGAAACATCCAGCTAGAAATGACAATATGACATGGAAACATCCAGCTAGAAATGACAATATGACATGGAAACATCCAGCTAGAAATGACAAGATGACATGGAAACATCCAGCTAGAAATGACAAGACGACATGGAAACATCCAGCATGGAAACATCCAGCTAGAAATGACAAGACGACATAGAAACATCCAGCTAGAAATGACAAGACGACATGGAAACATCCAGCTAGAAATGACAAGACGACATGGAAACATCCAGCTAGAAATGACAAGACGACATAGAAACATCCAGCTAGAAATGACAAGACGACATGGAAACATCCAGCTAGAAATGACAAGACGACATGGAAACATCCAGCTAGAAATGACAAGACGACATGGAAACATCCAGCTAGAAATGACAAGACGACATGGAAACATCCAGCTAGAAATGACAAGACGACATGGAAACATCCAGCTAGAGATGACAAGATGATGTTCTAACACGATGATAAAAACATAAATGAGAGAGATGAGGTGATAATGATGAGACAATTATTGGAAGTAGACTGGGCCGAAGGGTGTCACCTCACAGGCCGCTGTATCCACAACAGATAAAACATGCCACAGACAAAAATCCATTGTTTCAAGTCACAACTTTAATTATGACTCACAAAAAAAGCATTAACAATACTGATACACCAACAACACTCCACGGCACTCAGAGAAAAATCTGAAGCCAAATAAAACAATTTAGAAAAACCTTCAATAAAATCATGCACACACCACATAATATTTGACCCAGGATGTTTGGGAGCAACACTACATATAAGGGTCATTCAGAATAATTAATGAGTTCAGTGAGATTCTAACATAAATTAGAATGTATGAGGCTGTCTAGCCCACAGTTCAAGGTTAATCATGGAATGACCGATCGACCAGCCAATCAAGTAGGATAATCCTTGTGCCACTGAGTTCACGTCACACAAAGTTGTCAGACTGTGATTCCAACAGAAAGGTTGTGTTTGAGAGCCACAAGGCTGACAAAGAAGGACATTGGAAAATGTAACCTCTAGAATGAAACAAGATAGATAGGGAAGAGAGAATTTAAGAGATAAGTGAGTAAATAATATTTCCATTCCACAAGGATTGTGTCAATCGAGTTAGCAACCCTATATTAGATACAGCTGTGCTGTAGTTGTTAGAGAGTTGTGAACATTCTAGTTTGTATGAATGATCTAAAGAACTTTTGTAGTTCCGTTTTTGGTTATAAACCAAGGAGCTGGCAGGCAACCAAGACTTCTTAAGATAAAGTAAAACTGAATACTCCGTCACTTGTTTGTCTCTAAGTGTGTGCGATGTCAAGATAACTCACAAGTCTTCACTAGAGTATGATAGACAGAAGCTTATCAAAGTCAAACAGCTTGAGGCTTCCCTGTGAACTTGAATATTGGTGCATGGTTGTAATTCAACACAAAGAAGAATATTGGTGCATGGTTGTAATGACGAGACCTCAACACAAAGAAGTCTCCAATAACAGACATTTGAGCAAGAGAGAAGTAGTCTCCAACAGACTACAATATTTCATCAGAGAATTGACAGAGTCAATTTGCCAGCTGTCTATGTGTCAGAAGATTGCCAATGATCAAGTGTAATGGAGAGAACATCAAGTGTCCAGATAATTGGTTGAGAAGATGGAAGATACAAAACACAACACAAAGTGAGATGCCAAAGTAAAGTCAAAAGATGTACCAGCAAACACTCCCACATCTGTAGCCAAAATGGAGCCTATAAAAGTCATTGTAAAGTAGCAGATCTCCCCCTACCAACTCATGTCTTCCCAATACAGACATTGCCAGGTCATGGTCACTATTCTTGAGTCTATGACCTACAGAACTGTCAGTTCCATGAGAGCAGCAGCCTGACTGACTGATTGTATGGTGATGAGAGAGGTTTGTACCACATCAGCAAGTCTCTGGAGGAAGTCGGTGTGTCTATAAAACCATTAATTTCTTAGGCTGTGAGGAATAAAGGCAGCATGTCCATACAGTCACCGCTTCAATTGATAAAAATCTATTGACTTTTAGTGGGAATCAAACTGGCATGTAACTGGCAACCACTTCCCAAATGTGGCTTCATGCCAGTGCCAGGAACAACAAAAACAGGCAATACACTTCATAACTCAACAACAGAAAATATGATGAACCACTCTCTACAAGATGAACTTACAAGTATCTGAACAAAAATGTTTTTTTAACTCTTTCCATACACAGCACAGTGTATCAATCTCAACTTGATTAGCGTGAACCGTCATCAAACCATATTCTTTGCATGTCTGGTATCATCTTGGTATTGGTGGAATCTAATAGCTTCTTCAATTATCTAGAAGTTCACATAACATTTGTTATATAGTAGATCAATATCAATATGTAGTTTGATTCTTCAAATGATGACAAATTGTGTCTCTGGAATCTTCTTGTCTGTAGTGATAAAAAGCTTCCGTACAGAAAGAGTTAAAGAAGTAGCTCTATGTACATTTCAGTGGTCATATCTTGGCATCCCACAATAGCCAGGAAAAAGAGCAGCTCTATATTACATCAAATATCATCCACATGAGTCAATTTTGCACAGCACACAACACAATCTGGATTATTGGAGGAATGTTGAAGATTTCATAGAAAAACTGGATTTGTAAATAAAACAAACAGAATTCAGTAATCAAGTACTGAAATACAAACAATTCAGTTATCTATTGTCCTGTCAAGCCAAAGATGGCACATATGGCACAAATTCTAGACTCTTTGTGTCTAAAGATGTTTGTTATCAGGGACCAGGCCTTTGCAGTCTCACCACATGGCTCTGTTCTGAGTGAGTTGTTCAATTTCAGCTCAGGAGTTGGCTTCTGCTGTTGTTGCCTTAAGCCTCAGTGTTTCTCTAGGTCTTCCTCTTTTTCTTTTACCTCTGGTTCCCATTTGAGGACCTGCTTTGAGATTGTCCTGTTGTCTCTTCTCATCACATGTCCAACATAAGACCACAATCATCTCTTGATTATAGATGATGTTGTTGAATACTTTCCCCATTTCTCTAGTTTGACATTTTGTCCATAGTATACTACATGTTTTCCAGTGGAATTTGTTTCCAAAAATTCAGTAATGAAACAGGAATTAGAAAACATCAATAATTCAGTAATCTTCTGTTTCTTTTTTCAGTTTAATTTGATCAGATTATGTTCTAGTCTGGGTGTAGTCATGAGGCGCTCCACAATTGCTTTCTCTTGAAGCTGGGTTTACATGTCAATAAATCATTGTCACAAAGTCAATCAAATATATAACAACAGGAATAAATGTCAATAATTACACTAATAAATTAAATGGCAACAAGTAATTGTACAAATCTATTTTGTCAAATTAAAATAAATGGGGTTTTGCTCCCCCCGTGTATATGGTCCAGATTGAATACAATCTCAACACTCATGGGCAAAAATTAATGACAAAATACAAGTTTTACAACACAAGCAAACATTTCTGGTAGTGTGTATGCAGTCCCATAGCAGGTAATGCAATAGTGCACCGCCAATCCTAGTTGGAGAATTTAAGGGGAGTGGCAGTTTCAGTTTTTGACTTTACTAGCCATGTGATCTCACCAACCATGAGATTAAAGATATTGGACTAGCCATGTGATCTCACCAACCATGAGATTAAAGATATTGGACTAGCCATGTGATCTCACCAACCATGAGATTAAAGATATTGGACTAGCCATGTGATCTCACCTACCATGAGATTAAAGATATTGGACTAGCCATGTGATCTCACCAACCATGAGATTAAAGACATTGGACTAGTCATGTGATCTCACCAACCATGAGATTAAAGACATTGGACTAGCCATGTGATCTCACCTACCATGAGATTAAAGATATTGGACTAGCCATGTGATCTCACCAACCATGAGATTAAAGACATTGGACTAGCCATGTGATCTCACCAACCATGATATTAAAGACATTGGACTAGCCATGTGATCTCACCAACCATGAGAGATTAAAGACATTGGATTAGCCATGCGATCTCACCTACCATGAGATTAAAGATATTGGACTAGCCATGTGATCTCACCAACCATGAGATTAAAGATATTGGACTAGCCATGTGATCTCACCTACCATGAGATTAAAGATATTGGACTAGCCATGTGATCTCACCTACCATGAGATTAAAGATATTGGACTAGCCATGTGATCTCACCAACCATGAGATTAAAGATATTGGACTAGCCATGTGATCTCACCTACCATGAGATTAAAGATATTGGACTAGCCATGTGATCTCACCTACCATGAGATTAAAGATATTGGACTAGCCATGTGATCTCACCAACCATGAGATTAAAGATATTGGACTAGCCATGTGATCTCACCTACCATGAGATTAAAGATATTGGACTAGCCATGTGATCTCACCAACCATGAGATTAAAGACATTGGACTAGTCATGTGATCTCACCTACCATGAGATTAAAGATATTGGACTAGCCATGTGATCTCACCAACCATGAGATTAAAGACATTGGACTAGCCATGTGATCTCACCTACCATGAGATTAAAGATATTGGACTAGCCATGTGATCTCACCAACCATGAGATTAAAGACATTGGACTAGCCATGTGATCTCACCAACCATGATATTAAAGACATTGGACTAGCCATGTGATCTCACCAACCATGAGAGATTAAAGACATTGGACTAGCCATGCGATCTCACCTACCATGAGATTAAAGATATTGGACTAGCCATGCGATCTCACCAACCATGAGATTAAAGATATTGGACTAGCCATGTGATCTCACCTACCATGAGATTAAAGATATTGGACTAGCCATGTGATCTCACCTACCATGAGATTAAAGATATTCGACTAGCCATGTGATCTCACCTACCATGAGATTAAAGATATTGGACTAGCCATGTGATCTCACCTACCATGAGATTAAAGATATTGGACTAGCCATGTGATCTCACCTACCATGAGATTAAAGATATTGGACTAGCCATGTGATCTCACCTACCATGAGATTAAAGATATTGGACTAGCCATGTGATCTCACCTACCATGAGATTAAAGATATTGGACTAGCCATGTGATCTCACCTACCATGAGATTAAAGATATTGGACTAGCCATGTGATCTCACCTACCATGAGATTAAAGATATTGGACTAGCCATGTGATCTCACCTACCATGAGATTAAAGATATTGGACTAGTCATGTGATCTCACCTACCATGAGATTAAAGATATTGGACTAGCCATGTGATCTCACCTACCATGAGATTAAAGATATTGGACTAGTCATGTGATCTCACCAACCATGAGATTAAAGATATTGGACTAGCCATGTGATCTCACCAACCATGAGATTAAAGATATTGGACTAGCCATGTGATCTCACCTACCATGAGAGATTAAAGATGACTAGAAAAAGAAACATAGTTGAGACGCTGGTTGTAGAGTCCACTGCCTTGAGACACTCATTGTGTTACTGACTCTGAAATAAGCATATATCTTAGTTTCCTCCATTCTACATGTACTCAGACATACTTGAGAAGCCAACATTTTACCCAAGTGACCATGTCTGCAATAAACTGGTATCTAAAAGCATGATAGAAACAAAAGATATAAGGGAAGTGATGTATTCAATCACATTTAAAACTTTCATCTATCATATTGTGATGATGCATTAGGCTGTCCAACCTCTCACAACTTGGCCAAATCAATGACTCTCAAATATTCATTAAAACCATGTAGACAGTTTCAATCAAATCACTTACAACTAGAGGTAGCAAACATGTTGTCCAACTGTAGCATAAACATCAGACATATAAAGCTGGGATGATCCTTGTACACAGCCATCATTATTGTACTTGGACTGTCACCAAGATAATCATCCAATAGAAAGACCTCCACACATAGACTCCATAGGTCTGAGGTACAAGTTGTTTCAGATCATGCCATTGTTGGTGATGAGTGTCTCAACACAGGAATAACAGTCACTTTATGTCTGCCATTAAACACTTTCCTTGAAAAGCATCACCTCTCTTTGACTGCTTGTGTATGAACATAATACAACCAATATCTTCATCTAGATAACATATTTTACAAGCTGCAAATTATAAATAATAATACTTGTGGCAAATTTAGGCAAATTGATGCAAACAACTGGAGACATTAAGCTTCAAGCACTAACAGTGAAGTTGAGAGCTCATCATAGACAGCACAATGAAAAGCAACATACATTTAGCCAGCAAACAACACAACGGTATTACCAAATCTGAGTGGATACCCACTCTGATTCTCAAAGACTGTAAACATTGGTGATGATATTATTACATGAAAGTAAAAACTCTGAGGTTGAATAATGACAACATGAAAGATAACAGCATAATAACATCAGCATGGTTCAATAATTGGCAGCAGTCAACAATCTAATGTGCATTATTTTATGTGACTTTGTGGCCACAATGCCACACTTGTGGAAATTTATGACTGAGCCAAGATAACACAGAGAAAAATTGTTGAGGAATGTTTGAGATCAAGTCTCAGACAAATACTTGTGGTCTCTGTGCTATAGATGGCCCTGTATGAGCATTCCATCAGAATGTAGCACCAGTGTTCAAGGAGAAGAGATTGGAGCATCAAATCAGAAGATACAAAGCAGCCTATCAGAAGTGTCAGCTACACTGTTACAGATGAGAGAATATGTCAAGAGATTAACCAATGCAGCCTGTCAGAGGTGTCAGCTACACTGTTACAGATGGGAGAATATGTCAAGAGATTAACCAATAGCAGCCTGTCAGAGGTGTCAGCTACACTGTTACAGATGAGAGAATATGTCAAGAGATTAACCAATAGCAGCCTGACAGAGGTGTCAGCTACACTGTTACAGATGGGAGAATATGTCAAGAGATTAACCAATAGCAGCCTGTCAGAGGTGTCAGCTACACTGTTACAGATGGGAGAATATGTCAAGAGATTAACCAATAGCAGCCTGTCAGAGGTGTCAGCTACACTGTTACAGATGGGAGAATATGTCAAGAGATTAACCAATAGCAGCCTGTCAGAGGTGTCAGCTACACTGTTACAGATGGGAGAATATGTCAAGAGATTAACCAATAGCAGCCTGTCAGAGGTGTCAGCTACACTGTTACAGATGGGAGAATATGTCAAGAGATTAACCAATGGCAGCCTGACAGAGGTGTCAACAGCACTGTTCCAGATGAACGACTGCGTGAAGAGATTAACCAATAGCAGCCTGTCAGAGGTGTCAGCTACACTGTTACAGATGGGAGAATCTGTCAAGAGATTAACCAGTAGAAGCCTGTCAGAGGTGTCAGCTAGACTGTTACAGATGGGAGAATATGTCAAGAGATTAACCAATGGCAGTCTGTCTGACTTGTCATCATCATTGTTATAATGTGGGAGAATATGTCAAGAGATTAACCAATGCAGCATTAAAAGACTGTGCCATGGCAAGTCTGTCACTTCTCATCATCCATAATGTACTGTGCGTGAGTGATGATTTCTCAACTTTAGTTGAATGTCTCTGGCAAGTCTGTTAGGACTCTCTGAATAATGAAGAGAGGCATGAAGACTGTCAGAATGTGCCAGCATCAGAGCCATTATAATGTACTGTACCATAGCAAGTTTCTCATCATCATTATTATAATGTACTGTGCCATGGCAAGTCTGTTAGACTTCTCATCATCATTATTATAATGTACTGTACCATGGCAAGTCTGTTAGACTTCTCATCATCATTATTATAATGTACTGTACCATGGCAAGTCTGTTAGACTTCTCATCATCATTATTATAATGTACTGTACCATGGCAAGTCTGTTAGACTTCTCATCATCATTATTATAATGTACTGTACCATGGCAAGTCTGTTAGACTTCTCATCATCATTATTATAATGTACTGTACCATGGCAAGTCTGTTAGACTTCTCATCATCTTTGAGATGCCATGGCAAGTTGTCAGAACCTACTAGCAAGACTATAGCAAGGCTGGGCTGTAGCTGTTCAGGTAATATCAAGAAATGGCAGAAAAGTCACAACTTTTTGTGATGTCACCTGCTATGATGGAATAATATATAGGTCAAAGGGCATCAACTGACAGGCTTCAGGATCTATAACAACATGGTATAATATATAATGTCATATGAGTGGAGGTGGAGTCAACAAATAAAATCATACATAAGTCTCTCTCTCTCTCTGTATATGCATTTATGTATGTAAAAATTAATAGCAAGTTCAAACAGTCATAATGAAAAGGGTGCATGAGAAATGAAATAAGGTGAAGGATGTACACAAGATTATAGCAACAGTGACAAGTTGTTTTAGCAGATCACCTCACATCAAGCATTCAACTACAGGCCAACATTCTCTGGGTGAAACCATGACCAGTTGTTGACAATAAAGACTAGCTTCATCTCATCGTTGGTCAAGTCACTCACCATAAGCACAGTTAAAGCCGAGTACACAAAATATGCCATTCATTCATTCTGTTGGAATTCAAAATGGAGTTAACAAGAATATAACATGTTGTTTGTCCAAATTCATTTTAAAATGAAGCCACAACAAAGTGTGGCTTGATTGCACATGATACCATCAGGATGAAAGGAATATAGAAATAATTGTTGCCACTGAGTGAGTTTAGCCTACAAGAAGTCCAGTGATCATGTTTGTGCTCTAACAAAGCGTACTTTTAATGAACTCACAAATATCTTCATTTTAAACTCTCTATCTATCAGTCACAAATATCTTCATTTTTAACTCTCTATCTATCAGTCACAAATATCTTCATTTTAAACTCTCTATCTATCAGTCACAAATATCTTCATTTTAAACTCTCTATCTACCAGTCACAAATATCTTCATTTTAAACTCTCTATCTACCAGAATATGTGTTCATTTAGAATTGATTCAAATGAATGGAGCTCTCAGCTGTCACATTTCTAGTTCAGACTAAATGAATTCAATGTTTGAAGATGATCAGGCTGACTTTCATGTCTTCACTTCCAGATAATAGGGCCTGACTTTTTAACTCATTAGGTGCCAGATTGGAACCAGGCTGTAGCAGAATTTGTTTGTCATTAGAAAGCAGTTCCAGTGCTTTGTTGGTCAAAACTGATGCAATATGTGGACATGAATTTATTTGGGTTCTGCTTGGTTAATAATCTCTCAACTACAGAATCAGCAATATCTTGACTGAAGTGTGTCAGCTCCATGGCAGATCCATTATCTGTGCCTAGTCTTTATCCTCTGCCAGGTATTCTTGTTCAAGATTTCTGCAAACATCATTATGGTGTGACAGGTGTAAAATCAGGTGACACAATTATGGTGTGACAGGTATCAAATCAGGTGACACAATTATGGTGAGACAGGTGACCCAGGAATTATTTGCTGCACATAAAATGATGTTGTACCAAGAAGCACATAATAGTAGTAGCTTCTACAAAAGACTAACAACATCCTCATGTGAAACAACCACCACCACAACAATATAAGTGACTAGATTCCACAAACAGAGCTAACTGAGAGAATTGCTATCACAACTTACTCAATGTGCACTTTGGGCTCAACATATCACACAGGTCAGTGACTCATCGCTGGTGAGAAAACTAAGTGAATCAAAATTTATCAAGATCATGCTCCATGAAGGCCCTTGAGACAGACTAAGAAGTCTTACCAAGTGAATAAGAATGAATCCTATATTAGGGGTCAATTCTATCTATCTATCTATTGACCTTTCGAGCCGTAACCGGCCCATAGGGCGTAGACCAAGATACACCTTCTCCTATATGAATTTTTGTTCTAGCAGTTTTCTTTAAAGATATTTTATTAAATCTCGCCATCTGTCTCTGTTCTGTGCAAGCAGTTCTATCTCATTGAGGGAGCCGATTCCTGCTGCTCTTGCCTCTCTCATCAATGTTCTTCTCAGTGTCTCCCTGGGTCTTCCTCTTTTTCTTTTACCTGTTGTTTCCCATATGAGGGCTTGCTTTGCTATTCGATTATTATCTCTTCTCATCACATGTCCAACGTATGACCATCGTCTTTTCTTTATTACTGAAGATATTAGTGGTTGATTGGCGATTTCTCTAATTTCCTCGTTTGTTTGAATTCGTTCCATTCTATACCAAGTATTTTCCTTAGACATTTATTTTCGAATGCGTTCAACTTTGTTTCTATATCTCTTGTTGTTTTCCAGCTTTCACACGCATACGTAAGGGTTGATAGTACATTTGATTTGAATAGCCTAAGTTTTGTGTTTGTGCTGATGAGTTTTGATTTCCACAACTTTTCAAGGCTTCTGAAAGACATTGCTGCTTTAGCCAGTCTGATTCTAATTTCTTTGCTCGTATCCCCTTCTCGATCAATGTGACTTCCAAGATAGATAAAGTGATCGATCTCTTCTACTGGTTTGTTTTCCATGTATATTTTGTCACTTGTTGGAATTAAACTTTTCATGACTTTAGTCTTTTCATGATTGACCTCAAGCCCAATTTTGCTGGCTATTGATGATAGTTCATTTGTGTTTTCCTGCATCGTTTTTATCTGACTGCTGATGAGAACTATGTCATCAGCAAAGTCGAGGTCCTCCAAATGGTCTCCTTGTATCCATTCGATGCCTTTATTACCAGTGCAGCATTTCTTCATTATGAAGTCCATAACAATTCCAAATAACAAGGGCGATAAAATACATCCTTGTTTAACCCCAGTTTCTATTGGGAAACATTCGCTCAGTCCTTCCTCTGTTCGAACTGCACATGTGTAACCATCATACATGTCTTTGATAATATTTATGATTTTTGATGGTAAGCCATATTGCTTCAGAATTTCCACAAAGAATCTCTATGAATACTATCAAATGCTTTTTTGAAGTCGATGAAGTTAAGTACAAAAGGTTTTTGCTTTTCAATATGTTCCTCCAATATAAGTCGTAGAGTGAAAATGTGGTCAAGACAGCTTCTCTTATGGCAAGGGGTAAAATAGGGGTCAATTAGATCCCATCATAAAAATTAGCACCTCAAAATAAAAAATCTTGAAATTTGACAGCTGCAGGCAAACATTCCCCACTCCCATACCTTTCCCTAATGACTACTTTCAGTGACCCCTGAGTGTTGCATTTGTTCCCTTTGATGGCAGATTTTTTTTTTTCAAGGGTGTCATAAAAAATTACGATGGTATCCTAGGAAAGGGGCTATTTTTTTAAAATAAATTTCGCCAATTTTTGAAGAAAATTTTTTTCTTATCATGGGGGAAATCTCAGTCATCAGCAAAACATCAAAGAAACCTTCGTAATAAGAGATAGACAGCAAGCAACGAGGGAGCTGAACATACAACTGATTGACGGACTTACGGTGGCCATATGAATAGACAATGTAACACCTCTGGTAGTCATGGCACTATGCGTTTGAATTTCAGGGCATAAATCTACAGTAACCCAGGAAATGATGACAGCATCTAATTCTCGTGTCTCTGCTTGGGTAAACCCACAGCTGTGTAGCAAAAGTTCACAGAAAATCTTATTTTCCAAACTCCAAATGTAACATTTAAGTGGTAGGTATTTTTATGACGGTATCATAAAAACGTGATAGGACACAGACAGGAATCATAATCTAGAGTTAAAGACAAACTTGATGACACAAAAAAATGTGTGAAGTTGGATGAAGTGGCAGTTAGCAACATCTTGCTGCAAGTAACAGCACAGGCCACTTCATGCCCCTTGACTACTGCTCTAATAGTAGACAAAATAGCAATCATCAAGAAAAGTGTCTGCCATTAAAGTTAGTGTTACAAGTGCCAAGATTAAATTCCGTGTGGTGTTTGCCGTGAACTATGCCAGCTACTTACTGAAACACCAACCAATCTGCTATGACCTATGCCAGCTACTTACTGAAACACCAACCAATCTGCTATGACCTATGCCAGCTACTTACTGAAACACCAACCAATCTGCTATGACCTATGCCAGCTACTTACTGAAACACCAACCAATCTGTTATGACCTATGCCAGCTACTTACTGAAACACCAACCAATCTGTTATGACCTATGCCAACTACTTACTGAAACACCAACCAATCTGTTATGACCTATGCCAGCTACTTACTGAAACACCAACCAATCTGTTATGACCTATGCCAACTACTTACTGAAACACCAACCAATCTAACTCTGTAACATCTAAGCCACACCAGTATGAGTTACAGGGGGAAAAAAAAATCAAGCACAAACAGGCAATGATCAAATATGTCTTTGACTCTTTGAAAAGAAGCAACTCTTATGGGTAACATTTATGAGAACTTTAGAAAAAAGTAGATCATATTGAGTGTGGTCCATTTAAATTATCTCTAAAACTTTGGACTGCGAACAAGTAGGTATTTTGTACAAGTCAGCTTGTGTTGCCTGATACAGACAAATACTATAAAAAAATTATTGCTGCTGACGACACGCAAACTACAATGATTATAACTAAAGTTGTCATGCTTAATGTACCATCTTCGTGTGTCTTACGAATCAATCCCTTAAACTTGGCAGACTTCTCCTGCATGAGAGACTCTTCAGTTCCATTGTAATCATAAAAAACAAAGAGAAACATTTCTTGAGGTTCTGTAGATTTCTGTACAGTTCCATCTCTCTCTAGGACTAAGGTGACTTCATGGATGTCAGGAGTTACACAGAAAGGGTGCGTCTGGTTTGCCTTCTCATTGCTACACTTTAAAATGTACACCATGTCTTGTGGGAGTGTGGAAAAGCCAGCCTTTGACACAGAGAATGTCCAGTTACTACTACAATCTATATGAACCAAAGGAATGTACAAGAAACAAATTTTTTTTGTCACTTTTTACATCCATCATCTTAATTGGGACTCCACACTGAGAGGTCAAGGTCTGACCATGGGTGATAGGTTGATCTAGTTTGGTTGGTTATAAACCCTGACTTCGCTATTGAACAACAAATATTCTGTGCCACAAAAATCACTGTCAAGGAAAGCAATGCGGGCTTCACTCTCAATGTCAAGTACCTTGAAGCCAACATGCAGCTTTTTCAAATCTAACGGCATGTTCTCATTTACCTTTTCAATAAAATTTTATCGAATTAGTCTCTCTACAGACTTCTCGGAGTCCCCATGTATCAGGGTAATACTTCAAGTGAACAAAAGGGTTTTTTTTGTCCCCAGTGTTGTAGGCAAAGAGCTCTGCGTTGCTGTCATTTATCTGACTCTTCATTCCTACCTGGGCAACACAGAGCCAACTATTGTTCTTGGAGGAAAAGAACTTCACTGAGCACAGCCAGTGACAAGAGCTGCCATCAATTCGAACAAAGTAGTCAGATGTTGTCACAAACTTCATATTCTTGTATGGCCCCACAAGTTGTACAGGAATTCAAGGTACAGTTTCAGCGTACATAAGAGTTGCCAGAACGTTCAGAAATAGCAAAGTGATAATCATTTTGTGAAGTGTGGCAGTGAAGAGCTAGAGTATGAGACACATCACTGAACAGGCTCATCCCCTTGTTATATGGTCTCCACCTGCAGATAGAATTCAATGATACAATTATCTGTTTAGTATCAACAAGTTGAATAAAGCTACAAATAAAACAATAAGAAAAGAACACTGAGACAGATACAAGTTAAATTATAAATGCTGATACATGGAATAAAATAATAAACATTAAATCACATTTTAATTAGTTGCCAAAAACTAAGTAGCACAAATTAGAGAACAGAAACTATAAATGCTGATCAAGATAATATTAACATTCAATCCAAAATTTGGGCTCACTGAAAAAAACATGAAACACAAGACATGAATGAATATATTCTGGTAGAGTTCATACACAAACAAACATATTTACTCTATTTTTGTCATCATTTTTTGTTGAACTCTTTCAGTACAGAACCTTTATCAATGCAACAGAGGAGATTTCAATGTGAAAAAATCTGTCATGGTTTTAAACATCAATCTACATATTTATCTAATACATAACATATTATATATGAATGTTTAGATAATTGAACAAGGAATTAGATTTCACCAATACCAAGATGATACAAGACATGTACAATGAAAACGGTTTGATGACGGTTTATACAAATCAAAAAGAGAGTGATGCACTGTGCTGCTAAATGTACACAACCAACATCCACAACAATAGAAAACTTTCCAATATAAATAGGCCATCATCAAAAGCTCTTTAATCCTTTCTGGTCTTATCAAGTCATCTCCCACATATAGTTCATCCTTGTTATCTCTGTTTCTTGGTTTTTTAATCTCAGCATTATTGTATTTTTCTCTTTTTTCTTTCTCTGTGCCTTTCATGTGAGAGCTTAGTTGTTATCCCTCCAAGTGTTATCTCTCCAAGTGTTATCCTGCAAGTGTTATCTCTCCAAGTGTTATTTCTCAGAGTGTTATCTCTCCAAGTGTTATTTCTCCGAGTGTTATCTCTCCAACTGTTATCTCTCCAAGTGTTATCTCTCCAAGTGTTATCCCAGCAAGTGTTATCTCTCCAACTGTTATCTCTCCAAGTGTTATCTCTCCAAGTGTTATCTCTCCAACTGTTATCTCTCCAAGTGTTATCCCTGCAAGTGTTATCTCTCCAAGTGTTATCCCAGCAAGTGGTATCTCTCCAAGTTTTATCCTCTCCAACTGTTATCTCACCAAGTGTATCCTTGCAAGTGTTATCCTTGCAAGTGTTATCCCTGCAAGTGTTATCTCTCCAAGTGGTATCTCTCCAAGTGTTATCTCTCCAAGTGGTATCTCTCCAAGTGTTATCTCTCCAACTGTTATTCTTCCAAGTGTTACCCCTGCAAGTGTTACCCCAGCAAGTGTTATCTCTCCAACTGTTATCTCTTTCCAAGTGTACCCCTGCAAGTGTTACCCCAGCAAAGTGTATCTCTCCAACTGTTATCTCTTCCAAGTGTTACCCCTGCAAGTGTTACCCAGCAAGTGTTATCTCTCCAACTGTTATCTCTTCCAAGTGTTATCCCTGCAAGTGTTTACCAGCAAGTGTTATCTCTCCAAGTGTTATCTCTCCAACTGTTATCTCTTCCAAAGTGTTATCTCTCCAAGTGTTATCTCTCCAACTGTTATCTCTTCCAAGTGTTCTCTCTCCAAGTGTTATCTCTCCAACTGTTATCTCTTCCAAGTGTTATCTCTCCAAGTGGTATCTCTCCAAGTGTTATCTCTCCAAGTGTTATCTCTTCCAAGTGTTATCTCTCCAAGTGTTATCCCTGCAAGTGTTATCCTGCAAGTGTACCCAGCAAGTGTTATCTCTCCAACTGTTATCTCTCCAAGTGTTATCTCTCCAACTGTTATCTCTTCCAAGTGTTATCTCTCCAAGTGTATCCCTGCAAGTGTTACCCAGCAAGTGTTATCTCTCCAACTGTTATCTCTTCAAGTGTTATCTCTCCAACTGTTATCTCTTCCAAGTGTTATCCCTGCAAGTGTTATCCCTGCAAGTGTTACCCAGCAAGTGTTATCTCTTCCAAGTGTTATCTCTCAAGTGTTATCTCTCCAAGTGTTATCTCTCCAAGTGTTATCTCTCCAATGTTATCTCTTCCAAGTGTTATCCTCCAAGTGTTATCCCTGCAAGTGTTACCCAGCAAGTGTTATCTCTTCCAAGTGTTATCTCTCCAAGTGTTATCTCTCCAACTGTTATCTCTCCAAGTGTTATCTCTCCAAGTGTCATCTCTCCAACTGTTATCTCTTCCAAGTGTTATCCCTGCAAGTGTTATCCTGCAAGTGTTACCCCAGCAAGTGTTATCTCTCCAAGTGTTATCTCTCCAACTGTTATCTCTTCCAAGTGTTATCTCTCCAACTGTTATCTCTTCCAAGTGTTATCCCTGCAAGTGTTACCCCAGCAAGTGTATCTTTCCAAGTTATCTCTCCAAGTGTCATCTCTCCAACTGTTATCTCTTCCAAGTTTATCCCTGCAAGTGTTACCCCAGCAAGTGTTATCTTTCCAAGTGTTATCTCTCCAAGTGTTATCTCTCCAACTGTTATCTCTTCCAAGTGTTACCCCAGCAAGTGTTACCCCTGCAAGTGTTATCTCTCCAAGTGTTATCTCTCCAACTGTTATCTCTTCCAAGTGTTATCCCTGCAAGTGTTACCCAGCAAGTGTTATCTCTCCAACTGTTATCTCTTCCAAGTGTTATCCCTGCAAGTGTTATCTCTCCAAGTGTCATCTCTCCAACTGTTATCTCTTCCAAGTGTTATCCCTGCAAGTGTTACCCCAGCAAGTGTTATCTTTCCAAGTGTTATCTCTCCAAGTGTTATCTCTCCAACTGTTATCTCTTACCCAGCAAGTGTTACCCCAGCAAGTGTTATCTCTCCAAGTGTTATCTCTCCAACTGTTATCTCTTCCAAGTGTTATCCCTGCAAGTGTTACCCCAGCAAGTGTTATCTCTCCAACTGTTATCTCTTCCAAGTGTTATCCCTGCAAGTGTTATCTCTTCCAAGTGTTATCTCTCAACTGTTATCTCTTCCAAGTGTTACCCCAGCAAGTGTTATCTCTCCAAGTTTTATCTTTCCAAGTGTTATCTCTCTGAGTAAGTCTCTGTGTTGTATCCAATTCCACAGTCTGTTTCTAATTATTTCATCCACTGTGACCCAACACCTTTTTTGCCACATCTCATCACAATGCCTGATCATCTGATAAGAATATCCTTCTCAAAGCAGGTGTTAACATATATCTGCAGTTTCCTTATATTTCTCCTTGATTCTGTCCATGTTTCTGATCCATATAATAGGAGTGATTTTACATTTCTAAGTATGCATGAATGTATGTATATACAAAAAGCGGGTGCCAGATTTCCTAGTCCAGTACACTAAAAATTCACTTTGAACTAAATAACAATACTATTTCATTGTATATATATATATATATATATAAGAAACAAGTGAAATGATGTACATGCAACTAGTAACAAACACAAAACAATAATTGTATGAAAAATAAGACTCAAGAATGATGTGACTGTTTCATCATAATAATGCTGTGGTAACATTTAAAACTAAGCCTTGAGCACAGATAAATCTATTCACTGAGATTGAGTTAGCAATGAACAACATAGTAGAGTGTAATCATACACAACTGTGGAAACATTTAGCACAGACAGAAAGAAGATAACCTCAAAGTAGGCAACCATATAACATATCATACATGTCTGTGAGCTACTGACAGTTTTGTCACTTCTGCTATTCCAAGTAGAACAGATAAATGGAAGTGTGTTTGATCTCATTAATGAATATACAAACAAAACAAGTTGTTTCTGGTCACAAGTGTTATTTGATGACAGAGATTCACATTCTAAGAGAACAATTCCTGCCCTCTGAGGCAAGACCAAGCCCAGAACCTTCTTATTTCTAGACTACCAGACCCCCCAAAAGTAACTGTTATCAATAATAAGTATCACTGGTATCAATAATAAGTATCACTGGTATAAATAATAAGTATCACTGGTATCAATAATAAGTGTCACTGGTATCAATAATAAGTATCACTGGTATCAATAATAAATATCACTAGGATCAATAATAAGTATCACTTGTATCAATAATAAGTATCACTGGTATCAATAATAAGTATCACTGGTATCAATAATAAGTATCACTGGTATCAATAATAAGTGCCACTTGTATCAATAATAAGTATCACTGGTATCAATAATAAGTATCACTTGTATCAGTAATAAGTATCACTGGTATCAATAATAAGTATCACTGGTATCAATAATAAGTATCACTGGTATCAATAATAAGTGCCACTTGTATCAATAATAAGTATCACTGTATCAATAATAAGTGCCACTTGTATCAATAATAAGTGCCACTTGTATCAATAATAAGTATCATGGTATCAATAATAAGTATCACTGGTATCAATAATAAGTATCACTGGTATCAATAATAAGTGCCACTTGTATCAATAATAAGTATCACTGGTATCAATAATAAGTATCACTGGTATCAATAATAAGTATCACTGGTATCAGTAATAAGTATCACTGGTATCAATAATAAGTGCCACTTGTATCAATAATAAGTATCACTGGTATCAATAATAAGTGCCACTTGTATCAATAATAAGTGCCACTTGTATCAATAATAAGTATCACTGGTTTCAATAATAAGTATCACTGGTATCAATAATAAGTGCCACTTGTATCAATAATAAGTATCACTGGTATCAATAATAAGTATCACTTGTATCAGTAATAAGTATCACTGGTATCAATAATAAGTATCACTGGTATCAATAATAAGTATCACTGGTATCAATAATAAGTGCCACTTGTATCAATAATAAGTATCACTGGTATCAATAATAAGTGCCACTTGTATCAATAATAAGTATCACTGGTATCAATAATAAGTATCACTGGTATTAATAATAAGTATCACTTGTATCAATAATAAGTATCACTGTATCAATAATAAGTATCACTTGTATCAGTAATAATTATCACTGGTATCAATAATAATTATCACTAGTATCAATAATAAGTATCATTAGTATCAATAATAAGTGCCACTTGTATCATAATAAGTATCATTAGTATCAATAATAAGTGCCACTTGTATCAATAATAAGTATCACTAGTATGAATAATAAGTATCATTAGTATCAATAATAAGTGCCACTTGTATCAATAATAAGTATCACTGTATCAATAATAAGTATCACTGGTATCAATAATAAGTATCACTAGTATCAATAAGTATCACTTGTATCAATAATAAGTATCACTAGTATCAATAATAAGTGTCATTAGTATCAATAATAAGTGCCACTTGTATCAATAATAAGTATCACTAGTATCAATAATAAGTGCCACTTGTATCAATAATAAGTATCACTGGTATCAATAATAAGTATCACTAGTATCAATAATAAGTATCACTTGTATCAGTAATAAGTATCACTGGTATCAATAATAAGTATAGCTTGTAACAGTAATAAGTATCACTAGTATCAATAATAAGTATCACTTGTATCAGTAATAAGTATCACTAGTATCAATAATAAGTATCACTTGTACCAGTAATAAGTATCACTAGTATCAATAATAAGTATCACTGGTGTCAATAATAAGTATCACTTGTATCAGTAATAAGTATCACTAGTATCAATAATAAGTATCACTGGTGTCAATAATAAGTACCATTTGTATCAATAATAAGTATCACTTGTATCAATAATAAGCACCACTAGTATCAATAATAAGTATCACTAATAAGTATCCTTTGTATCAGTAATCAGTTCAATATCATCAGTGATGATATTAAAACCCCAACAACTAATATCACTACTGTCTACTTTAACTATCATCATCATTAAGTACCGGGCCTGCTGGCATAGGTGATCATGTCTCTCCACAACTTTCAATCATGACAGTTATTTATCATTTCTTTTGTTGGCCTTCTGCCAAGCCATTCTCTTAAGCTGTCTGGTAACTTTTCTCTTTGCTTCCCTCTATCTCTTCGTCCCTCAATTTTCCAGTTGTTACAATATATTCCAGCTGTTCTCTTCTCATTACATGGCCAAAAAATAATTGTTTCTTCCTAATATTGGAAATTAGCTCTCGCATGGCAATTCATGATTGTACAAAGAATTATGACGTGGTTATTTGTTGCCTTCCGTTGGTTTGTTTACGGTTGGCTCCACTAGCCTTTGATTAAAAAATCTCACCCACAGGCAGTGGGGTTGTTTTACTTTGGGTACCCTCCCGTAGCGTTTTACTCTCTCCTGAAAATACCTGCACGGCAGCAGGGCAGCCGCAGGTTGTACTGTTTACTGCATACGGTAGCAGGTAAATTACCCAACCTGACATCAACTTTAACTTTAACTATACTTATTAATAAAATAGGTATTTGACAGTAGTTTTACTTACTATTTAAGTGAAAGTTGTCTTTACCTTTTATTGATATGAATCAAGTTCACAAGGTTACTTAAGACAGTGTGTGAACCCTAAGGCAGCATTAACACAATTTTAATTAATAATGAATATCCAATCCTTAATGCAAACAAACACAAATCCAGAGGAAAATATTAATTTATGAAGGAAGTAGTAAAACTAGAAGTGGAAGTCTACACCCAAAGACTGTAAGAGTCACACCATAACTCTTGACTCTGGACAAAGTCAAGTCTACTCTCAAGTTGTACAACTATGTTATAATCTTGTGACTTTCTTACTTTAAACAAACAGGGAACAGGATGAAGCTTATCAGGATGTCATTATCTATGGTAGTAAATTGTATTTTATTTCCTAGTTGAGTTGTATTTCAGCCAAACATCTACATCTAGCACTAGACTAGTGAAGTTGTCAAGACAAATCATAATAATCAGATAATGTTGATTGTCCAGACTGTTGTGTAACAATCACATTTAATATGAATTAACATCACCCTGTGCTACTTGCTAACTTACCAAATCCTGATTGTTTTTTCTAACTCAACTAACGGACCTCATGTGAGATTAGACTGAATCAAGACATTCAACATGATGATCATATTATTATTATTATTGATTCTATTATTCACAGCACCTCACATTTCATTATCATCATATACTATTAATAATAGTAAGATGCGGTTGTTGCTGATCTGGGTTTACACTAAATAAATACAAATTAAATTTTTAAAATTCATTTAGACTCTCTGTAGACTGTATTGTATATTACTATATTATAACACACATTTTAAAAATGAAACTTAAAACTAAATTTAAGTTTGTAAATTTTAGTATTTACTACTTACGTTTAATCGTTTAAATTTAATTTTAAAATACACTTTTTGATATTTAATTAAATTTTGAAGTCTGTCTGAATTAGAACATAAAATATATAAGTGAATATAATACATGTAATATTGAATATAATAGTCACATTATGATTGGGCAATAAGTTGAGTAGCAGTTGCGAGTCCAGTAGTAGCATAATGATTAGCATAGACTAGACATAGAGACTTGGCGGTGTGTTACATCATAACGATTCACGACAGTGTCACATTACTTACTTTATTATATCATAAACAACATTATTGCTTATTCTCCAACAATTTCAGCAAATACGTGTACAACAAATATGTATAGACGACAGTGTGCAGCTAGCTGCGACGACTCTGAGTCACACTACACACACACACGAACTAACTCACTGACTAGACTAACAGAACACAGTAGTGTCCGGGTTGTGCTTGTCCTGGGACCTGACACACCCAATCAATAACTTAACGGCTGCAGTTCAGAGTTCTTCGACGACTGCGAGCAAGCGATTCATCCCACAGCTTTTATGTTGAGCCTCAAACAGTCCATAAATGAACACTGATCAAAATGGCAGGCAGATATTCCTGGAATATGCTGGAACTAGAAGAGTTTGTCTGCTTGTCCGTGAAGGAGCGCCGGCCATTGTTGAAGTTGAGCAGACGCGCCTGGGTGGGATCGACCTTATCATTGTTAGCATAAACAATGACGCCACTACTGTGGGCGGGATCGATATTCTTGTATTATTGATGGTATCGCCGCTCAGTCGTTTCTCATCAGGTTCTCGTTCTGTGTGTGTGTGAAGGGGTGTGTGAGTGTGTGTGTGTGTGAAGGGGTGTGGGAGTGTGTGTGTGTGTGAAGGGGTGTGGGAGTGTGTGTGTGTGTGAAGGGGTGTGGGAGTGTGTGTGTGAAGGGGTGTGTGAGTGTGTGTGTGAAGGGGTGTGTGTGTGTGTGTGAAGGGGTGTGTGAGTGTGTGTGTGAAGGGGTGTGAGTGTGTGTGTGTGAAGGGTGTGTGTGTGAAGGGGTGTGTGAGTGTGTGTGTGTGTGAAGGGGTGTGTGTGTGTGAAGGGGTGTGTGTGTGTGAAGGGGTGTGGGAGTGTGTGTGTGTGTGAAGGGGTGTGAAGTGTGTGTGTGAAGGGTGTGTGTGAAGGTGGTGTGTGTGAAGGGGTGTGTGTGTGTGAAGGGGTGTGTGTGTGATGGGGTGTGTGAGTGTGTGTGTGAAGGGGTGTGTGAGTGTGTGTGTGAAGGGGTGTGTGTGTGATGGGGTGTGTGTGTGAAGGGGTGTGTGAGTGTGTGTGTGATGGTGTTTGTGATGGTGTGTGTGATGGTGTTTGTGTGATGGTGTTTGTGATGGGTGTTTGTGTGATGGTGTTTGTGATGGTGTGTGTGATGGTGTTTGTGAAGGTGTGTCTATGATGGTGTTTGTGTGATGGTGTTTGTGAAGGAGTGTGTATGTGTGTGTGGTGGTGTTTATGAAGGAGTATGTATGTCAGTGAGATGGTGTTTATGAAGGAGTGAATGTTGACATAACCTATAACCAACAGCTCTCCTACGAAACCTCTATACTCCTAGCCTGATATCTCTGATGACACTCATCTCTAAAAGAAAACTCAAACCTCTATACTCCTAGCCTGATATCTCTGATGACACTCATCTCTAAAAGAAAACTCAAATCTCTATACGCCCATTCCTTGAATGCTTCCTACAATTTGCTGAAATAGCGAGCCCAGCCCAACTTAACCATGTTGACTATTCTCCATTGCTCCCCCCCCCCCCCCCCCCCCCCCCCCCCCCCGCCTTCCCCAACTATCGTAGTATCACATGACTGAACCTATGCAAACGTGCCCTTCCATATTCAACTAAATACATAACCTTGTGTTAATACCGTAGGGTGTAGTAAAGTAAAGTACCCCCGTCACGCCAAGTGGCGTATAGGGAATATGGTGTTAGTGACCATAAATTTTACAGACCTTCAGCACATGATTTGTGGGGTAATGTGGTCGGTATTACGCCCGTGCCGCTTTACTTTCCCAGAAAAAAATCCGGTACCCATTAAAGGCTGGGTGAACCTGGAAGCCGTCAGTTGGGATCGAACCCTACCTCTTGTCCTTTGTAGTCAGTTCACTAACCACTGAGCAATCGCAGCTCCCCGTATGGGTGTAACATATCAAATATTTGATACAACTCTCTCCTAATTTCATCATCATCATTGGGTGCCTTCTCCGCATCGAAGGTTGGCTACCATGGAGCGCCATTCCACTCTGACTCTTGCTTTGATGGTGCAGATTGTCATAGGCTGACTTGTCCATCTGTTGATGTTACTCGTCCATGTTAGTCTTGGTCTGCCTATGCCTCTTTTACCTTGTATTTTCCCCTCTAATATTACTTTTATTAGACTGTTGTGTCTTTTAACATGACCAAACAATTTCATTTGTCTTGCTCTAATTGTGTTTAGTAGTTCTTTTTTCACCCTTAGTCGTCCTAAAACTTCCTCGTTTGTTTTCTTTTCTTTCCATCCAATTCTACATATTCTTCTGTAAATCCACATTTCAAAGGCCTCAATTTTCTGTTCTGTTTTCTGGTCCAACGTCCATGTTTCTGCACCATACAGGAATATTGAGAAGAAGTAACATTTTGCTATTCTTAGTTTTAACGCTGTTGTTATTTGTTTTGATGTTAGTATATTTTTCATGGCATTGAAATTACTTTTTGCCATACCTATTCTTTTATTTATTTCAGTTGTACATTTTCCATCACTGGTTATAGTATGTCCAGGTAGTTGTAGCTCTGAACTGTCTCTAGATGTATTCCTTCAACTTTGATATTTAATTGTAGGTCTTGAGAATTTCCTTTGTTGTCTCCTAATTTAACCTATATAAATCAATGTCACAGTAAAAAATGTTTAAGATAAGGACGACACACACACGCACGCACACACGCACACACGCACGCACGCACGCACGCACACACACACACACACACACACACACACACACACACACACACACACACACACCAGGGGCAGCGACGTAACGAAATTAAGAAACGCGCTACAATAAACTCTACTACACAGGAGGAGTAGGGTGTCCGGTTAGCGCAATCGATAGGCGGTTGGCTTACCACGGCAACAGCCGGGTTCGTACCCTGGCGAGGACACCTGGGTTTTACTAATTCCCTAAAAATTAGTAGGAGCCGCGATAGCTCAGTGGTTAGTGAACTGGACTACTACGGACAAGGGGTAGGGTTCGATCCCAGCCGACGGCTCCGGGTTCACCCAGCCTTAAATGGGTACCGGATTTTTTCTGGGAAAGTAAAAGCAGCACGGGCGTAATACCGACCACATTACCCCAAAAATCATGTGCTGAAGGTCTGTAAAATATAGGGTCACTAACACCATATTTCCTTATACGCCACTTGGCGTGACGGGGGGTACTTTTTACTTACACAGGAGGAGTGTAAGCCTATGTCGTGGCAATAGCAGAGGCGGCGCACCACCAGCTGACTAAGACAAGGCAGTTCTACCTCCTCGTGGTCTCCCCCAATAATAGCCCGCGTCATAACAGGCTGGCTAACAGAAGCTAGGATCGCTGTGTTCCCTGTAGTGGTGGCTCTTACTGATAAAGAAGACCTAGTATTGTAGTACCTCTAGACTGAACTAGTAGTTTCTCAGCATAGCCTGGGACTAGACGAACTCCAACTTCTCCAGTAAAAGCTGGGAATGTCAGGAAAGCCATTGCAACCCGCCACATCAATGAATCAAATGACACCCTGATCACATCAACTTGTGTCAACAACAACAGTACAACAAGAAAACTAAACGTTTCTCAACATTGTATTTCTGGAGAAGACTGGAAGATACTCAATATTTAGAAGGGACGTGAAACAAAAGAGATGTGGAGAGATGATCACGCCAACCGGCATGACATACCGGTACTTACAGAAGAAATCCTTGTCCGATGTGCAAAGAGAATGTTCTGATGACTGAACTAAACTAACTCATTTTTTAGGCATCATCAGCCCCCGTGTCCTTTGCAGAACGTTGCATCCACCAAATCCAGTCTGAAAGAATCTCTGTCTCTAGCCAGATCTCCCACAGAACGTTGCATTCACTAAAACCAGTCTGAAAGAATCTCTGTCTCTAGCCAGATCTACCTACAGAACTAAAACCAGTCTGATAGAATCTCTGTCTCTAGCCAGATCTCCCACAGAACTAAAACCAGTCTGATAGAATCTCTGTCTCTTGCCAGATCTCCCACAGAACTAAAACCAGTCTGATAGAATCTCTGTCTCTTGCCAGATCTCCCACAGAACTAAAACCAGTCTGATAGAATCTCTGTCTCTTGCCAGATCTCCCACAGAACTAAAACCAGTCTGATAGAATCTCTGTCTCTTGCCAGATCTCCCACAGAACTAAAACCAGTCTGATAGAATCTCTGTCTCTTGCCAGATCTCCCACAGAACTAAAACCAGTCTGATAGAATATCTGTCTCTTGCCAGATCTCCCACAGAACTAAAACCAGTCTGATAGAATCTCTGTCTCTTGCCAGATCTCCCACAGAACTAAAACCAGTCTGATAGAATCTCTGTCTCTTGCCAGATCTCCACAGAACTAAAACCAGTCTGATAGAATATCTGTCTCTTGCCAGATCTCCCACAGAACTAAAACCAGTCTGATAGAATATCTGTCTCTTGCCAGATCTCCCACAGAACTAAAACCAGTCTGATATAATCTCTTTCTCTTGCCAGATCTCCCACAGAACTAAAACCAGTCTGATAGAATCTCTGTCTCTAGCCAGATCTCCCACAGAACTAAAACCAGTCTGATATAATCTCTGTCTCTTGCCAGATCTCCCACAGAACTAAAACCAGTCTGATATAATCTCTTTCTCTTGCCAGATCTCCCACAGAACTAAAACCAGTCTGATATAATCTCTTTCTCTTGCCAGATCTCCCACAGAACTAAAACCAGTCTGATAGAATCTCTGTCTCTTGCCAGATCTCCTACTTCTTTTGGTGTCATGTTCAATGTCCCCATGATGTCCAGAAACCATATTCCTCTTGGTCTGATGCGTCGCCCAGGAACCAAGTCTTTCATTATTGTTCATTACAGCCCATATGTCTTCTGACGTGACCTTAATATTTTAATTTCCTCTGTAGAATTGTGTTTATAAGCCAGTTCTTTTAATGTTTAAAGCTTTAAGTATGTCTTCATTGTCTTTTTCCATTATTCAAGGTATCTTATGGATTTTTATTTAGCATTCTGTTTCGTTTATTCTCCTCCTTGCTGTTTGCGAGATTCTCCATGATTCACAACCATATGTTGCTATCGGGAAGATACATGTCTGCATTAATTTTAATTTCACTGCTATCTTGGAATAATTTATACAAATAATTGACCCTTACAAACAGGGCCCTACGTCACAAAAGAGAACTAATTAACATCAACATGCCGGTGTAGAAGACACTGGATCAATACGATACGGAGACATGACGCGCGCCCACCAGGACAGGAGACAATCACCGGCCATTGACCTAACAGTCGGTTTCTGTGGGCGCTGATTGGTCAGTTCAGACGGAATAAAATCAACGGATGATGTAGTGTGTGGTTTTGTTGTGCCGTTGGACTGTCTTCTACGAGTGATGCAGTGAATGGGCTTAGGCAAGAGAACTGCCTTCTCTTATCTGCTTTCTTTTTATGACTACCACTTTCTTTCTTTCTCTCTCTCTCTCTCTCGTTATTTATTTATTTTTTTGTGTGTGGACAAATTTCTCCAAGAATGTTAGGCCCGGGACAATCACCCCTCGCTTCCCCGCTGGAGAGATGGCGGTATGGGCAAAGTATGAACTCCATAACTGTCCTGACAGGTCAGCTCCGTGCATTTAACCGCCTGGAAGGCTAGAGCTGAGAGAGAGAGAGAGAGAGAGAGAGAGTTTGTGTGCTTTTCCAGTCGAAATGGTTCGGAACTATTTCCAGCAAACTTTCTGAACTATAACGGTTCCTAGATAGTCATTTGACAACAATAGAAATATAAGAGCATCAGAGACGTTTGGCATATCATTGTTTGCTGTCGTTTTATATTATGACATCATACAGGCAAACTTAACCCAAAAAACTATATATATATGTTTTTTCTTTCATTCGGAACGGTCCGCAACGCGTTCTGATAAAATGTTAGGACTTTAACGGGCACAGAAAGGTCAGAACTCATTCACTGGGGCACAGAAAGGTCAGAACTCATTCACTGGGGCACAGAAAGGTCAGAACTCATTCACTGGGGCACATAAAGGTCAGAACTCATTCACTGGGGCACAGAAAGGTCAGAACTCATTCACTGGGGCACAGAAAGGTCAGAACTCATTCACTGGGGCACAGAAAGGTCAGAACTCATTCACTGTTTGTTCTCAGATGTTCCTTTATTAATGTACAACAATAATGACATATACCATCAGTTGATAAATAACATAATAGCCATCTGTTTGATAAATAACAACATAATAGCCATCTGTTGATAAATAATAACATAATAGCCATCAGTTGATAAATAATAACATAATAGCCATCAGTTGATAAATAATAACATAATAGCCATCTGTTGATAAATAATAACATAATAGCCATCAGTTGATAAATAATAACATAATAGCCATCTGTTGATAAATAATAACATAATAGCCATCAGTTGATAAATAATAACATAATAGCCATCTGTTGATAAATAATAACATAATAGCCATCAGTTGATAAATAATAACATAATAGCCATCAGTTGATAAATAATAACATAATAGCCATCTGTTGATAAATAATAACATAATAGCCATCTGTTGATAAATAATAACATAATAGCCATCAGTTGATAAATAATAACATAATAGCCATCTGTTGATAAATAATAACATAATAGCCATCAGTTGATAAATAATAACATAATAGCCATCTGTTGATAAATAATAACATAATAGCCATCAGTTGATAAATAATAACATAATAGCCATCTGTTGATAAATAATAACATAATAGCCATCAGTTGATAAATAATAACATAATAGCCATCAGTTGATAAATAATAACATAATAGCCATCAGTTGATAAATAATAACATAATAGCCACACATGAAAGTCAACCGGCATTTCAATGGCCAGGCACGCCATCATTTGCTTGATTTATGGAGTAGAGTTAACAGCATTGTGGTAGATATTTGTTAGTTAGAGATAAGGACTGGGTGTGTAGCAAAGCAATCCATATTTATATTCCAAACAACCACCTCACGCTAGTCAAAAGTGTTTATGTACCACTGCTTGCTACATTTCATATTTGTTCACAATTGTTGAAAGCCAAATACCTGCTTGTAGCCGAGAATATTCGGTCGTAATTCGTAATAGTTGTAGAATCGTCCAGCTAGAGAAGTGTATCATCAAGCTCGTGACTTTAGCCCAGTCAGCGACGCCCCTCCCATTTATCACAGCATCCCCCAGCCTGGGAAGGGTCGTCCCCCATTTTGTGACAAAAGGTCAAACGGATTTCATCCTCGCAGATGACGTCATAAGGTCGACCTTTCGCTGCGCTCTCCAAAATACTGAGGCCTTGATACAATTCTTACGTTGATTTATAGAATTCATGAAGAAATAGTAGATAAATGGTTCCGATAAATTACAAGTTTAGCGTCGTAAATTCATCTTCGTTGGAACAAAACTTCAGTGTCCCAAATACAAACAAATGATCGCTGCTCTCCGCACTAACGCATTTTATTATTGGTTAGGTCTCTCGTGTTGTTTCTCTAAGAGCAACAGAAGATAACTTTGGTTTACGACGCTAAACTCGTAAACTACCAATGGTTTGGCCACGTGATGAGACGGAAATATGAAAACACAACACAACGAATCTTCAACAAACAATGCTAGAACACCAGACTCAAGAGTCGACCAAGAAAAAGAATGAAATGAATGAAGATGAATTTATAGAATATTAGAAACACTAGGAAACATAACAGCAGGAGAGGCCAACAGAAGAGCAAAAGATGGATTGATGGAATATTAGAAACACTAGGAAACATAACAGCAGGAGAGGCCAACAGAAGAACAAAAGATGGATTGATGGAATATTAGAAACACTAGGAAACATAACAGCAGGAGAGGCCAACAGAAGAGTAAAAGATGGATTGATGGAATATTAGAAACACTAGGAAACATAACAGCAGGAGAGGCCAACAGAAGAGTAAAAGATGGATTGATGGAATATTAGAAACACTAGGAAACATAACAGCAGGAGAGGACAACAGAAGAGCAAAAGATGGATTGACGGAATATTAGAAACACTAGGAAACATAACAGCAGGAGAGGCCAACAGAAGAGCAAAAGATGGATTGATGGAATATTAGAAACACTAGGAAACATAACAGCAGGAGAGGACAACAGAAGAGCATAAGATAGATTGATGGAATATTAGAAACACTAGGAAACATAACAGCAGGAGAGGTCAACAGAAGAGCAAAAGATGGATTGATGGAATATTAGAAACACTAGGAAACATAACAGCAGGAGAGGTCAACAGAAGAGCAAAAGATGGATTGATAGAATATTAGAAACACTAGGAAACATAACAGCAGGAGAGGCCAACAGAAGAGCAAAAGATGGATTGATGGAATATTAGAAACACTAGGAAACATAACAGCAGGAGAGGCCAACAGAAGAGCAAAAGATGGATTGATGGAATATTAAAAACACTAGGAAACATAACAGCAGGAGAGGACAACAGAAGAGCAAAAGATGGATTGATGGAATATTAGAAACACTAGGAAACATAACAGCAGGGAGGCCAACAGAAGAGTAAAAGATGGATTGATGGAATATTAGAAACACTAGGAAACATAACAGCAAGAGAGGCCAACAGAAGAGCAAAAGATGGATTGATGGAATATTAGAAACACTATGAAACATAACAGCAGGAGAGGCCAACAGAAGAGCATAAGATGGATTGATGGAATATTAGAAACACTAGGAAACATAACAGCAGGAGAGGTCAACAGAAGAGTAAAAGATGGATTGATGGAATATTAGAAACACTAGGAAACATAACAGCAGATGAGGTCAACAGAAGAGCATAAGATGGATTGATGGAATATTAGAAACACTAGGAAACATAACAGCAGGAGAGGACAACAGAAGAGCAAAAGATGGATTGATGGAATATTAGAAACACTAGGAAACATAACAGCAGGAGAGGCCAACAGAAGAGCATAAGATGGATTGATGGAATATTAGAAACACTAGGAAACATAACAGCAGGAGAGGCCAACAGAAGAGCAAAAGATGGATTGATGGAATATTAGAAACACTAGGAAACATAACAGCAGGAGAGGACAACAGAAGAGCATAAGATAGATTGATGGAATATTAGAAACACTAGGAAACATAACAGCAGGAGAGGCCAACAGAAGAGCAAAAGACCGCAAATGATATCATCACCCCTCGACGCTGAAAGGCAAATCAGGATGGAAAGAAAAAGGATAATAAGATGACAATTAAGATAATACAATCCAAATCTCTTCAAAGCCGCCATCACAATAATTGACCTATCTAAAGTTGTGCACGTCATCCGTGTGTGTAGTATGATTCAATGATCTATTTATAGCAACTGCTACAACATCAATAATTTGTGATATGTGGATGACACAGTCTTAATGACAGAGACAGAATGAACTACAAGAAATGATAGACATAATAGTGAAAGAGAGCAACAAGAAAGGTCTCAGTCTGAGTAGTAAGAAAACAGAAGTAATGGTTATATCAAAGAAACAATCATCACCATCATGCAGCTTAATAATAAACGAGACAAATCTGAAACAAGTGCAACGTTTCAAATACTTGGGAATAATAATAACATCAGATGGGAGATGCACCACAGAAATAAAAAACAGAATAGCTCAGACCAAAATAGCATTTCAGAAAATGAAAAATATCTTATGCAACAAGTCTATATCAATAGAAGTGAGAAAGAGAGTTCATCGATGCTATATAGAAACAATTCTGACCTATGGAACGAATCATGGACAGTAAGCAAACAAATTAAAAGATATTTAGAGGCCACAGTGATGAGATTTATCAAAAGAATGTTGAAAGTTACCTTTACAGCTTAAAAGACCAATGAGGAAATTCTCAAAGAGGCCAACACAAAAAGGGAGCTACTAAAAAAACATCAGAAAGAAACAATCAACATTTTTTCGGGCACATCATGAGAAGAGAAAAGTTGGAATACTTGGTTACAACTGGCAAAATAAAAGGAAGGAGAGATCGCGGACGACAAAGAGAGAAAATACTATAAGTCAACAACAGATTCGATACGATGCAGTGTAGATAGACATGATCGATCACAGCAACCGGTATGGCCCATGATGATGGTGATAACAAACATAAACAATAACTGACATTCATTAACCCTTTAATTCTGTACAGACATTTGACAGTGGGTAAAGAATGTTTGTTTCTCCCTAACTTTGCTTTCTTCATGCTGTAACATCTGTACTTTATACTTCGACATTTGTCAGCTGTGAACAAGTTATCTACATCACTTTGAACTTTCTGGCCTCGGGTAGTTGACACTTCCGGCGGTAACGATGCCCAACCAAAAATCGACAAAATACTCCAGAGTGGAAGTGTCTAGACTCTAAAGTCATGGACACACGCTGTGATGCTTCATCGGGTCGCATTTTCTACTGTTTGGTAGCATCACGTTGTTAGATTGCTAATCTCTCCCTAATAGGGGCGTGATAGCTGGGAGTCATCCTAGACTTTAGATAAGAATAAATGTTTAAAACAAGTTTCGAAGGATCTCAAACAAATACTGGAAAGATTACATTTCAAACGAACCGATAAGAGTCGAATTTAAACACAAATATGAGTCGAGTTTGATTAAAAAAAAAAAAAAAAAAAAAAAAGGCAGCGTTGGAAATACATCGATCATGTGTGAGAATGAAGAAAGACTTCCCCGTCAGACATTCTTGTGGAAACCATCTGGTAACTTCCCCGTCAGACATTCTTGTGGAAACCATCTGGTAACTTCCCCGCCAGACATTCTTGTGGAAACCATCTGGTAACTTCCCCGCCAGACATTCTTGTGGAAACCATCTGGTAACTTCCCCGCCAGACATTCTTGTGGAAACCTTCTGGTAACTTCCCCGCCAGACATTCTTGTGGAAACCATCTGGTAACTTCCCCGCCAGACATTCTTGTGGAAACCTTCTGGTAACTTCCCCGCCAGACATTCTTGTGGAAACCATCTGGTAACTTCCCGTCAGACATTCTTGTGGAAACCATCTGGTAACTTCCCCGCCAGACATTCTTGTGGAAACCATCTGGTAACTTCCCCGCCAGACATTCTTGTGGAAACCATCTGGTAAAAGAAAACAAAGCTGACCAAGAGAATCGCTACGCGGAACAATTGCTAGAGAAGGCTCAACCATGGGACTGAGAAACAACAAATATCTACAAGAGCAAGCAGCAAATTGTCAGTCGTGCAGAACTACGACTTCCGCCCTTTGTGCTGTCTTCGGTTCGAGAGGAAAATGAAAATGAATGAAATCTCTCACTCCCATACAATACACACACACACACATACGCGCGCAATACTATCATGTGCACACAGTTTCCATAAGTCAACAACAATAGCAAAGATTAAGTGTGAACCGCCGTTACTGTTGGCGTTGTCGTGTACAAAATAAATAATAAATAAATAAATAATCAACAGCAAAAAAATTAGAATTGTATTTTTAAAATATTACAATTAATTATATTGTAGAAGACATGCAAAACACAAACCTTGAAGTTGCCAAAATGCATTTCAAGCTGTGAGAGTAATCGTTCCTACACACAGAAATAACTTACACAAGTGACAACAAAATACGTGATTATCACGTTTCTCAAGTACGCCCACAAGGTATCTTAACATAAGCGTTATTATGAAACACAATCTCTGATTAGGTTTCTCACACACGCAATAACATATATCAACACAGGCGTTAGTAAAACACACACACACACAGTCTAATTAATCGCTAAATTAAATAGAACTGTCAGAGAGATATGCTAGACTTGTGTAAGTTGGTCTGGGAACAGAGAGACGTGGGGAGGCAAGTGTTTAAAAGTTGGACTAACAAATTAGCACCGGGAACACTCCTGGCTCTAAAGGTCGCTGTTAAGTTCCGCGAGGCTCCCTGCCAACAGGTAAAACCGATTGAAATTGCTAACGGATTTCCCACTCCCAGATTCCTGGAGGTCACAATCATTTAATGGGATAGAACTCGTCATTGTAGCAGCTGTGCATGTTGTAGGTGTTATTAGGGGAGAGAACCTCTGTTTGTATACGTACGTACATGTGTGTGTTTGTATGTATGTATACATGTGTATGTAAGTATCTATGTATATGTGTGCATGCATGAGCTGGTCACACACATTGATTAGAATCCGTCTCTTCTCTTCCCCCCACCCCCACCCCCTCCCCAATTACAAATCTGAGACATTTCTTCAAGCTGTTGAAATACTTGCACGCCGACTTGAGACACTTTAACGCCATAAGTGGCCATTTCCGTCCTTGTTATGTGTGACGTCGAGCTAAGTTCCTTACGGGACAACTCATGAATATTGGAGGCAAACTTGCGAGATAATCATTTCAGGGGAAGAGAGAGACATGTTTACAACACTCGGGAGAAACATTAATAAATGATCAACAACAGAAGAAAACAGGGAACATTAGACAGCCGGGAGCAGGACAGAAAGTGTACTCATCGACACACAGCGCCTGGGCACGAGAGACAAAACGCTAGAGCACACGGCCAAGCTACCTGATGCCGGTATTCTAAGGGAATACATTGACATCTGTATTTTCCTATTATTTTCCTTTCATTTTCCTATTATTTTCCTTTCACTGTCTTATTATTTTCCTTTCATTTTCCTATTATTTTCCTTTCACTGTCTTATTATTTTCCTTTCATTTTCCTATTATTTTCCTTTCACTGTCTTATTATTTTCCTTTCATTTTCCTATTATTTTCCTTTCACTGTCTTATTATTTTCCTTTCATTTTCCTATTATTTTCCTTTCACTGTCTTATTATTTTCCTTTCATTTTCCTATTATTTTCCTTTCACTGTCTTATTATTTTCCTTTCATTTTCCTATTATTTTCCTTTCACTGTCTTATTATTTTCCTTTCATTTTCCTATTATTTTCCTTTCACTGTCTTATTATTTTCCTTTCATTTTCCTATTATTTTCCTTTCACTGTCTTATTATTTTCCTTTCATTTTCCTATTATTTTCCTTTCACTGTCTTATTATTTTCCTTTCATTTCCTATTATTTTCCTTTCACTGTCTTATTATTTTCTTTTCATTTTCCTATTATTTTCCTTTCACTGTCTTATTATTTTCCTTTAATTTTCCTATAATTGTTTTATTTTCCTATTATTTTCCTTTTATTGTCTTATTATTTTCCTTTTATATTTGCGTTGGTATTCGTAAAACTCTGCTATAGCCACGAGTACATATGCTTGCATGCCTGAAAGACATCGCCAATGATAACTACTTTTTAGGTAGCCTAGTTGGTCGTGTGCTCTAGTGTTTGTTTCTCATAGCACGGCGCTGTGTTGGGGAGTACAGGTTTGATCCTGCTTCGGGCTGTGCTTGTTCTTTGTTTGTGTTGTTGATTATTTGTGATGTTTTACCGAGTGTTGTGAACATTCTTCTCCCCATGAAATGATTCTCTGACGTCTTGTATCAACATAAGTGTATCCGTGATCTTGTTCATGATCGAGCGGTCGTTCTGGCACTCCGTCGGCAGATAAATGCTAGAGCAGACACAAGCCAGAAATCGACAGGTAAAGTAATATAAGACGAACGAGGCTGGATGAACTTGAGCCACCAGAAACCGACACAGCATGTGGTCGAATCAGAGGGAAGTTGGTAGTGAAGGTCAGTGAATGTCGGAGAAGGTCAGTAGCGGACGGTGAATTCGAAACTAGAGGAGTCCAGACGTGAGAACGAACTTTTAGGTTGAACTTTAATTAACCTGATAATTTACGACCTGAACTTTACTGCAACTTGTGCTGTGTAGCATCGTTCTTTCAGTTGTTGCCATAAATGAACATAGTTATAATTACATCATACTGTCTTAGATTTATTTTTTTGGCATTGTAAGTTATGACACAGACGTACGACTAATATGTAATTTATACTGGGAGCAAACAGCAATAATAAAATATAATAAAGAGAACTCTGCACATATTGGTGTAAAAGAGTGTTTTTTTTTAAAGGATGCATCCTATCACCAAGCTTGTTCAATCAATACACTGAGCAAATCTTAAAAACATCTCAGAGATACCAGGCCTAAACATTAATGGAAAGATAATCAATAACCTAAGATATGCTGATGATACTGTATTCTTCTTCTTTCCTTCTTCATTTACCTTTAAGCGTCGAGGGAGATATAATTTACGGTCTTTTGTTCTTCGGTTCGCCTCTGCTGCTGTTATATTTCCCAGTGCTTCTAGTATTCCGCCGATCCATCTTTTTCGTGGTCGACCCTTGGGTCTTGTATTCTGGCATCGTTTATTGAGCGCTCGTTACTTTGTGTTTTGATCTTTCTGCCGTGTCACGTGACCAACCATTTTATCTGTTGTTTCTTTATATATTCTATGGCGGGGGCTATTCCTAGTATATATTGTATTACTACAAGAAAATCCTAAAGATCTACAACAATTATTTAATGAAATAAGCATGATAAACTAAAAATATGGACTAGATATGAATATCAAAAAGACTAAAACTATTATCATAAACAAAGAAAATACTCAAAACCACAAGTGGATATCAAAATAGAAGGAATAGGCCTGGAGACAGTTCAGAAACTACAACTACCTTGGACATACTATAACCAGTGATGGAAAATGTACAACTGAAATAAACAAAAGAATAGGAATGGCAAAAAGTAATTTTAATGCATGAAAAATGCACTAGCATCAAAACAAATAACACCAGTGCTAAAACTAAGAATAGCAAAATGTTATATCTCCTCGACATTCTTGTATGGTGCAGAAACATGGACATTAGACAAGAAAACATAACAGAAACGGGGAGGTAATTACTAAAAGGACCTATCTAGTTCTCACACACATAGCAGGGTCGATAGAAGCCGTAGTACGGTTGTAGTAGGTTTGACTTCCATAGACATTGAAGCCCATTTATTAGTAACGGCTTGAGTTATTTGAACTATATCACGGCTATACTAGGGAATACAGTAGCTGGTTGTACACTGACATTGAACTATATCACGGCTATACTAGGGAATACAGTAGCTGGTTGTACACTAACATTGAACTATATCACGGCTATACTAGAGAATACGGTGGCTGGTTGTACACTAACATTGAACTATATCACGGCTATACTAGAGAATACGGTAGCTGGTTGTACACTAACATTGAACTATATCACGGCTATACTAGAGAATACGGTAGCTGGTTGTACACTGACATTGAACTATATCACGGCTATACTAGAGAATACAGTAGCTGGTTGTACACTAACATTGAACTATATCACGGCTATACTAGGAATACGGTAGCTGGTTGTACACTAACATTGAACTATATCACAGCTATACTAGAGAATACAGTAGCTGGTTGTACACTAACATTGAACTAAATCACGGCTATACTACGGAATACAGTAGCTGGTTGTACACTGACATTGAACTATATCATGGCTATACTACGGAATACAGTAGCTGGTTGTACACTGACATTGAACTATATCACAGCTATACTACGGAATACAGTAGCTGGTTGTACACTAACATTGAACTATATCACGGCTATACTACGGAATACAGTAGCTGGTTGTACACTGACATTGAACTATATCACGGCTATACTACGGAATACAGTAGCTGGTTGTACACTGACATTGAACTATATCACGGCTATACTAGAGAATACGGTAGCTGGTTGTACACTGACATTGAACTATATCACGGCTATACTAGGGAATACAGTAGCTGGTTGTACACTGACATTGAACTATATCACGGCTATACTAGGGAATACGGTGGCTGGTTGTACACTAACATTGAACTATATCACGGCTATACTAGAGAATACGGTAGCTGGTTGTACACTAACATTGAACTATATCACGGCTATACTAGGGAATACAGTAGCTGGTTGTACACTGACATTGAACTATATCACGGCTATACTAGAGAATACAGTAGCTGGTTGTACACTAACATTGAACTATATCACGGCTATACTAGGAATACGGTAGCTGGTTGTACACTAACATTGAACTAAATCACGGCTATACTACGGAATACAGTAGCTGGTTGTACACTGACATTGAACTATATCATGGCTATACTACGGAATACAGTAGCTGGTTGTACACTGACATTGAACTATATCACGGCTATACTAGGGAATACGGTGGCTGGTTGTACACTAACATTGAACTATATCACGGCTATACTAGAGAATACGGTAGCTGGTTGTACACTAACATTGAACTATATCACGGCTATACTAGGGAATACAGTAGCTGGTTGTACACTGACATTGAACTATATCACGGCTATACTAGAGAATACAGTAGCTGGTTGTACACTAACATTGAACTATATCACGGCTATACTAGGAATACGGTAGCTGGTTGTACACTAACATTGAACTAAATCACGGCTATACTACGGAATACAGTAGCTGGTTGTACACTGACATTGAACTATATCATGGCTATACTACGGAATACAGTAGCTGGTTGTACACTGACATTGAACTATATCACAGCTATACTACGGAATACAGTAGCTGGTTGTACACTGACATTGAACTATATCACGGCTATACTACGGAATACAGTAGCTGGTTGTACACTGACATTGAACTATATCATGGCTATACTACGGAATACAGTAGCTGGTTGTACACTGACATTGAACTATATCACAGCTATACTACGGAATACAGTAGCTGGTTGTACACTAACATTGAACTATATCACGGCTATACTACGGAATACAGTAGCTGGTTGTACACTGACATTGAACTATATCACGGCTATACTACGGAATACAGTAGCTGGTTGTACACTGACATTGAACTATATCACGGCTATACTAGAGAATACGGTAGCTGGTTGTACACTGACATTGAACTATATCACGGCTATACTAGGGAATACAGTAGCTGGTTGTACACTAACATTGAACTATATCACGGCTATACTACGGAATACAGTAGCTGGTTGTACACTGACATTGAACTATATCACGGCTATACTACGGAATACAGTAGCTGGTTGTACACTAACATTGAACTATATCACGGCTATACTAGAGAATACGGTAGCTGGTTGTACACTGACATTGAACTATATCACGGCTATACTAGGGAATACAGTAGCTGGTTGTACACTGACATTGAACTATATCACGGCTATACTAGGGAATACGGTGGCTGGTTGTACACTAACATTGAACTATATCACGGCTATACTAGAGAGTACGGTAGCTGGTTGTACACTAACATTGAACTATATCACGGCTATACTAGGGAATACAGTAGCTGGTTGTACACTGACATTGAACTATATCACGGCTATACTAGAGAATTCAGTAGCTGGTTGTACACTGACATTGAACTCATTGAGCTGGAATGTGATTGTGTTATGTTTCTGATCAAATATTACAGGAGTCGTGGCCCCTGTTGTCTCATCTGAATATCTGTCGCTAGTGAAGATGTACAAGTAGACACGTTCTTCTTCTATTTAATAGAGTGGCCGAGTGGGTAGCGCGCTCGCTTCCTGACCAGAAGGGTTCGGTTTCAATTCCCAGAAGTAGTGATTTTTTTCCGTACCGAAAAGGCTCCGGGTTCACCCAGCCTCTAATAATGGGTACCATAGATTTTTATGGGAAGTAAAGGCGGTCTGGCGGGATACCGACCACCCAAAAATGTGCTTTTGTCATGGACAAATCTGGTCATAACTCCATACCCTCGATACGTCTAACAAGGGGATACAAGTTTTTGTTACTTTTCCCTATTATACACCTGGTCCGACAGGTAAGTGTTCAAACTGGATCAAGGTTTGGAGAATGTGGTCTTTGTGACAAGAACTATCAAGGATAATGGATGTGTCGAAATCATTACTAGACCATGATAAAGGTTTGGAGAATGTGGTCTTTGTGACAAGAACTATCAAGGATAAAGGATGTGTCGAAATCATTACTAGACCATGATAAAGGTTTGGAGAATGTGGTCTTTGTGACAAGAACTATCAAGGATAATGGATGTGTCGAAATCATTACTAGACCATGATAAAGGTTTGGAGAATGTGGTCTTTGTGACAAGAACTATCAAGGATAATGGATGTGTCGAAATCATTACTAGACCACCCAACTTTCCAGACAAAATACTTCTTCTTTCCTTCTCCATTTGCCTTTCAGAGTCGTGGGGGGAGGGGGGGAATATTATTTGCGGTCATTTTGCTGGCCTCTCCTGCTATTATGTTACCTAATGTTTCTAATATTCCATCAATCCATCTTTTGCTCTTCTGTGGCCTCTCCTGCTGTTATGTTACCTAATGTTTCTAATATTCCATCAATCCATCTTTTGCTCTTCTGTTGACCTCTCCTACTGTTATGTTTCCTAGTGTTTCTAATATTCCATCAATCCATCTTTTACTCTTCTGTTGACCTCTCCTGCTGTTATGTTTCCTAGTGTTTTTAATATTCCATCAATCCATCTTTTACTCTTCTGTTGACCTCTCCTGCTGTTATGTTTCCTAGTGTTTCTAATATTCCATCAATCCATCTTTTGCTCTTCTGTTGACCTCTCCTGCTGTTATGTTTCCTAGTGTTTCTAATATTCCATCAATCCATCTTTTACTCTTCTGTTGACCTCTCCTGCTGTTATGTTTCCTAGTGTTTCTAATATTCCATCAATCCATCTTTTGCTCTTCTGTTGACCTATCCTACTGTTATGTTTCCTTGTGTTTCTAATATTCCATCAATCCTTCTTTTGCTCTTCTGTTGACCTCTCCTGCTGTTATGTTTCCTAGTGTTTCTAATATTCCATCAATCCATCTTTTACTCTTCTGTTGACCTCTCTTGCTGTTATGTTTCCTAGTGTTTCTAATATTCCATCAATCCATCTTTTGCGCTTCTGTTGACCTATCCTACTGTTATGTTTCCTAGTGTTTCTAATATTCCATCAATCCATCTTTTGCTCTTCTGTTGACCTATCCTACTGTTATGTTTCCTAGTGTTTCTAATATTCCATCAATCCATCTTTTGCTCTTCTGTTGACCTATCCTACTGTTATGTTTCCTAGTGTTTCTAATATTCCATCAATCCATCTTTTGATCTTCTGTTGACCTATCCTACTGTTATGTTTCCTAGTGTTTTTAATATTCCATCAATCCATCTTTTGCTCTTCTGTTGACCTCTCCTGCTGTTATGTTTCTTAGTGTTTCTAATATTCCATCAATCCATCTTTTGCTCTTCTGTTGGCCTCTGCTGCTGTTATGTTTCCTAGTGTTTCTAATATTCCATCAATCCATCTTTTCCGTAGTCAACCATTGAGTCAGGTGGTCTCGTTATATTTATTAAAGGATCATTGTGTTTTGATCTTTCTGTCTTATCACGTGGCCAAACCATCGTGTCTGTTGTTTCTTGATTTACTCAAAGCAGGAAATTAACATAGCTTGTTTTCTTCTGTTAACCTAGTTTGTTTTCTTCTGTTAACCTAGCTTGTTTTCTTCTGTTAACTGAGCTTGTTTTCTTCTGTTAACCTAGCTTGTTTTCTTCTGTTAACATAGCTTGTTTTCTTCTGTTAACATAGCTTGTTTTCTTCTGTTAACATAGCTTGTTTTCTTCTGTTAACCTAGCTTGTTTTCTTCTGTTAACCTAACGTTTCCTGCCAAGTGTCAAACACATTTCACCTCGTTAGTGGTTATTTTTCTGTTATAATCACAGCACCCCGGATACATCTGTGGGTTGTCCAATCGGAACACTGAGACCTCCGAGGAGAACCTTGACCCACGTGTACGAACTCCGTTACACGACCTGGGATCATTTTAGGCCAGATTTCTAACAATTTTTACCTGGCAAAGGCGATAAGATCAGAAGTAAAGAAATAGAGAGAGAGAGAGAGAGAGAGAGAGAGAGAGAGAGAGAGAGAGAGAGAGAGATGGACTAGGGATAATACCCGCAATTGAGTACTTAATCATCATGTGCCATATCGGTTGGCGTAGCGATCACAATCTTCCATCAACAGTACATCGTATCAATTCTGTTGTGGATTGTTGTCTATGCCATGACACCAAGCTATCTAGTATTTTCTTTCTTTGTCGTCCGCGACCTCTCTTCCCTGTATTTTGCCAGTTGTAAATCTGTCAATAGAAGTGAGAAAGAGAATTCATCGGTGCTATATAGAGCCAATTCTGACCTATGTACGCGAATCATGGACAGTAAACAAACAAATGAAAAAAACGATTAGAGGCCATAGAGATGGGATTTCTCAGAAGAATGTTGAAAATTTCCCCGGACAGCTAAAAAGACCAATGAGGAAGTTCTCAAAGAGGCCAACACAAAAAGACAGCTCCTAAAAAAACATCAGAAAGAAGAGGAAGGTTGGAATAATTGGTTACAAATGAGTACTTTAAGGAAAGAGAAAACTTGATTAAGTCACGTGATATGAGAGAACAACAGGACACAAGCAGCCATTAAAAGCAAGCAGAAACTACGTCACGGGACTGACCACAACAATTAGAGATCGATGGGAGACAATGTCAGACATAAGCCAACACAGCTGATAGAGACTACAGACTATATTTCCTCTCGACGCTGGAAGGCACATAAGGAAAGTAAGAAGGTAAAGGTCAAGGTAAAGTACGAGACTTGAACCAGCGTCTTAGCACGCGAGTTTCCACCCATATGTGCTCGGCCGCCTATCCAGAAATGTTCGGAGATTTCTGTATAGTGTCGCCTCAAGCATTGAAACTCACGATGCCAGGCGGCATTCCTCACCTTCCCAGGGTAATATCCCGGTATCCATTTCTGCCAACGGCTGGGTCGACTGTGAGGGTATTTTTTTTCCAACCACGAGTACAACTCACACTGCTCCCAGCGGGAATCGAACACGGGTTGTCCGAACGTCGGTAGTCCAGTCTGGTGGTTTTCCCAACTCGGCTACCAAGACCCCAGTCGGGTGGTTTTCCCAACTCGGCTAACGAGATCCCCAGTCGGGTGGTTTTCCCAACTCGGCTACCGAGACCCCCAGTCGGGTGGTTTTCCCAACTCGGCTAACGAGATCCCCAGTCGGGTGGTTTTCCCAACTCGGCTACCGAGACCCCCAGTCGGGTGGTTTTCCCAACTCGGCTACCGAGACCCCCAGTCGGGTGGTTTTCCCAACTCGGCTACCGAGACCCCCAGTCGGGTGGTTTTCCCAACTCGGCTACCGAGACCCCCAGTCGGGTGGTTTTCCCAACTCGGCTAACGAGACCCCCAGTCGGGTGGTTTTCCCAACTCGGCTACCGAGACCCCCAGTCGGGTGGTTTTCCCAACTCGGCTACCGAAAGAAGGAAAAGATAAACGAAGACGACCAAACTTCTGAGCACGCCAAAAGTCACACCCCCCCCTCCCAATTAAATAATTACTGCGATAAAGCACCTGCTCTAACCACGTGACCCGCCATGTGATTTCTAATCTCTAGCATCACGTGATGTACAGAATTAATACGCGGTTATTCCCAGTGATATTTTTAGAACATTTTCCGTAAAAGGAAACAAAACATTTATTCGAGAAATCAATTCGCTCCAGCCAATCATTTCCCCGCTAGGCTGGGGCTTCCCGTTGCACGATACAAGTCCAGCACGTGCAAGGAACTAAGTGTTTTACCAGGAACTGGTTTATGGTGTCCGTTGATTTGCTACGATGGCTCAATGGGGAACAACGAACGGCAGGAAACAAGCTTCTCAAACTGATATCTCTACAACAGTCACATTTAATAATATAAATACAATACTTTCTGAAGCAAGGGAAGCCACATCCAGTCACTTCCCGTGTCTGTGCCATCCTTTCCAAATATAATTCGATAACCGCGTGGATTGCTCAAGTGGGGAAAAAATGGGGGGGGGGGGGGGGGTGGAAACGCTTACACCGAAAGTGACAAACTAGAAGTTGAATCATAGCTGGTCAAGGAAACATATTCCCAACCACCCCACTTGTCCTTAATTTTCTTCCGCATCTCTTTTACATGGTCACCAACCGACATAGCGGAGTGTTTGTTGTTACCATTAGCAGGGTGCCCACACCTGGCTCAAACTGTTCATTTGTTTCCAAATTCCAATGTCAGGGTTCTCGTAGTCTGCCCCTCTCTGGCCTTTCATCCATAGTCGACCGAAGGGGCAATTTTTGTCAACTGTCTTTGATCTCTTATGGACACGTGACCTGTTTCTATATCTATTGTGTGTGTGTGTGATCACATGACCAGTTTTCTTGGTCTCTTGTAATCATGAGATCGATCGTTCATCGGTCTATCTATCTATCTATCTATCTATCTATCTATCTATCTATCTATCTATCTATCTATCTATCTATCTATCTGTCTGTCTATCTATCTGTCTATCTATATATCTGTCTGTCTAGCTATCTATCTGTCTGTCTAGCTATCTATCTATCTGTCTATCTGTCTGTCTATCTATCTATCTATCTATCTATCTATCTATCTATCTATCTATCTATCTATCTATCTATCTATCTATCTATCTATCTATCTATATTTCGTTCGCCCGAAGTATTGTCTATATCAGCAATGTCGTTTCCTGTATAAATTGTACTGTCTTTTGTAATTCTTGCAGTGGCCCATATAGTTTTGTCTGTAGTGTTGTATCTATGGGCCAATGGATTTTCCTCAGTCTACTATATTCAGTGCAGTCTTGAAGTATGTGTTCAGCAGTCTGGGGTGCCTGTCCACATGTACAAGTAGTTGAGGTGCCGATCTTGAATTTTGTATACATGTGACTATGGAGTCGATTGTGTCCTGTTCTGAGGCGTATAATGATATCTTGTTCATATCTATTCATATTATGAAAGACATCCTGATTTATGGCTTTTGGTCTTCTGATTGATTTGATTATCTATTTCTTATGATGGTATGTAACCGGTGTATCTAGTTGTGTGCCTGTTGAACCTTTCTTTGCCAACTGATCTGCTTTCTCATTTCCTGGTATTCCACAGTGAGACGGGATCCACTGCAGGGCAACCCTGTGGTGCTTGCAGAGTTCAGTCAATAAGGTCTGTAGATGTGGTAATTTTCTGGATTGTAGTGCCTGGAGTACTGATCTTGCATGTGTCAAAAAACACTACAGGCTGTGGGCTAAGATTACAGCAGTTTTTCTATTGCCAACTTTATTGCTTGTATTTCTGCATCATAATTGTGAAAATATTTCCCTGTTGCTATTTTATTCATATCCCTAGTGTTATTTGGGTACCCTATATATGCACCTGCTCCCCCATTCTTTACTGCATTCTGTGCTGATCCATCTGTGTACATACAAACCCATATGTCTTGTGGGTATTCTTCACCCAAGAAACTGAGAGTTATTGTTTTGCACTGTAAACTATTCTGTTCTGCCTTGTCAAGTATTCCTTTCACTTCTGTCCATATTTGTATTGACAATCCTAATTCCTCTGTCCAGGAGTTCTGGTATGGACAGTAAGGGACTAACAACTCTTGGTATATCTGATGTTTGTCACAAATACGCTTGGCTTGGTGGATAAAACTGCTTCTCTTAAGCCGTCCCAATGCAAGATTTTGGAATCAGTCCTTTATTGGATGTCTCGGCATGCATGAACATGTTTCTGTCTGTATCAGCACCTTTGTGTCCCTCTGTTCTCTCAGTGCTGGTATCCTCCACAATTTCTCCATCTCCAATATTGGTGTTGATTTCATAGCTCCTGTGATGACCCTAATTGCCTGGTTATGTACTTTATCCAGCTCTTGTGGTGTGGTGTTTGATGCTGAGCACCATGCAGATGATCCGTATTATAGATGTGGGCGTATACTATGTTGATTAAAGTCCTTTAGGACATGAAGGTGACCTTGACTTTTACATTTCCTGGCAGTATTAAATAGCGCCACCTACTTTAATTGTCAACTTGGCTAATCTCCCTTGAAACAGGAGGTTTCAAAACAAAAGATGACTTGATGGTAACAAAGTGATCAGTGGGCAGTCTCTTCACACAATGAGTCTAAACCACAAAGTGATCAGTGGGCAGTCTCTTCACACAATGAGTCTAAACCACAAAGTGATCAGTGGGCAGTCTCTTCACACAATGAGTCTAAACCACAAAGTGATCAGTGGGCAGTCTCTTCACACAATGAGTCTAAACCACAAAGTGGTGTCGTTATCTCGATACGTATCTGCCCACTACAACTCACCGCATTGTTACTTCTTCAAAGATAAAGCATCGGGAATAAAGCAGCGAGTTTATGTTTCTCCAACTACCCACCATTTATTCAAAGAACGTTAAAGTGGCGCAGTGGGAGGGCTATACGCCCATCAGCAAACGAGCGCCCAGCGACCGACTACTTCGTCAGGATCGGCGAAAAGAGCTGATCAGACCTTACTCCACTTCCCAGCGGTGCTCAATGAAACATATATCTAGCCAAGTGAGTGTGGATCAAAGAGGAAGGCAAACCGCTCTGGAAAATATGTTGAAATCGGATGTGCAGGGCCGAAAGTCGCAAATATCACTATTACTTGCAAACTAAAACACAACGCATCAACGTCTATTTAAGGCTCTTCTAGGTGTGGACGATAACGAGGAGTATTGCAGAAATGAAGACTGAAACGTGTGTAGTTGGGTGGGCGTGAAGGTATGTGTGTAGTTGGGTGGGCGTGAAGGTATGTGTGTAGTTGGGTAGGCGTGAAGGTATGTGTGTAGTTGGGTGGACGTGAAGGTATGTTTGTAGTTAGGTGGGCGTGAAAGTATCAGCAATTCCAAGTTATGAAACAGGAAAAATGAATAAAACAAGAAACAACAAGAGACAAGGAAGTTAACGATCTTGGGTTCGTAAGGACGGAGACTGCACATATGTCGGCACACGTTGACAGAGAGATCGCTTCAACACCGTCGGTAGACTAACCGACCCACACAATTCTAACGTAGTATAGCAGAGATATGATAGCTCACTGGTTAGTGAACTGGACTACAAAGAACAAGGGGTAGGGTTCGATCCCAACCGACAGCTTCCGGGTTCACCCGGCCTTAAATGGGTACCGGATTTTTTTCTGGGAAAGTAAAGCAGCACGGGTGTAATACCGACCACATCACCCCAAAAATCATGTGCTGAAGGTCTGTAAAATATAGGGTCACTAACACCATATTTCCCTATACGCCACTTGGCGTGATGGGGGTACTTCACTTCACACATAGCAGAGATATGATTCCATCGCTGTGTGATTTGTGACTCTCAGACTTGTAGAAATAAGAATACAGACTGATGTTGATCTTGTAGCCAACATTGTGACCATTGAATGTGCTCATCGTGATGTGATGTAAGATGAGAGTAATCTTCCCATGTGCTCACTGTCCAAGACAATGATTAACAGAACGAGAAAACATAGACAAATTAATAAGAACATTGCTATATGGTTACCAGGATATGCCTGAAGAACTAGCAAGAGATTGAGACAAACTATCAAGAGACTAAGACGAACTAGCAAGAGATTGAGACAAACTAGCAAGAGACTGAGACGAAGTAACAAGAGACTGAGACGAAGTATCAAGAGACTGAGACGAAGTAACAAGAGACTGAGACGAAGTAACAAGAGACTGAGACGAAGTAACAAGAGACTGAGACGAAGTAACAAGAGACTGAGACGAACTAACAAGAGACTGAGACGAACTAACAAGAGACTGAGAGGAACTAACAAGAGACTGAAACGAAGTAACAAGAGACTGAGACGAACTAACAAGAGACTGAGACATGCCTCATTTTTTTATATTTCTTCACCGTCGCTGCACTGTACTGTGTGAGTACACGGTGATACACGGCTCTGTACAGGGTGAGTTGATCAATCTTAGCGAGGGAGTTAAAGCCTGCTGTTGTTGCCTCTCGCTTCAGTTTTCTTTTTAGTGTTTCTCTAGGTCGGCTTCTTTTTCTTTTACCCTCTGGTTCCCATTTGGGGCAATGCTTTAAGATTCTCTTATTGTCTCTTCTCATGACATGACCACTTTCTTCTCTTGTTGTCTCTTCTCATGACATGGCCAACATATGACCACTTTCTTCTCTTATTGTCTCTTCTCATGACATGACCACTTTCTTCTCTTGTTGTCTCTTCTCATGACATGGCCAACATATGACCACTTTCTTCTCTTATTGTCTCTTCTCATGACATGACCAACATATGACCACTTTCTTCTCTTGTTGTCTCTTCTCATGACATGGCCAACATATGACCACCTTCTTCTCTTATTATCTCTTCTCATGACATGGCCAACATATGACCACCTTCTTCTCTTATTGTCTCTTCTCATGGCATGGTCAACGTATGACCACTTTCCTCTCTTATTGTTTCTTCTCATGACATGGCCAACATATGACCACTTTCTTCTCTTATTGTCTCTTCTCATGGCATGGCCAACATATGACCACTTTCCTCTCTTATTGTCTCTTCTCATGACATGGCCAACATATGACCACTTTCTTCTCTTATTGTCTCTTCTCATGACATGGCCAACATATGACCACTTTCTTCTCTTATTGTCTCTTCTCATGACATGGCCAACATATGACCACCTTCTTCTCTTATTGTCTCTTCTCATAACATGGTCAACATATGACCACCTTCTTCTCTTATTATCTCTTCTCATGACATGGCCAACATATGACCACTTCTTCTCTTATTGTCTCTTCTCATGACATGACCAACATATGACCACTTTCTTCTCTTATTGTCTCTTCTCATGACATGGCCAACATATGACCACCTTCTTCTCTTATTATCTCTTCTCATGGCATGGCCAACATATGACCACCTTCTTCTCGTGACATGACCAACATATGACCACCTTCTCCTGTTGTCTTTTCTCATCACATGGCCAACATATGACCACCTTATTCTCTTGATTAAAGATGAAATTATTGGAAACTTTCTCATATTTCTGCCCTTGTCTGGAATTTTAAATGTATATGTGTATGTATGAATGAATGAATTTGACAACATAAAGTGAGAAAATGCATGGAGATCAACTTAAATGAGATAAAATCCAGGCAAATTTTTGCATCAGAGTTTATTTGGCGTATTCAGTAGGGCACAGGTCACCCAGAACTGGTACACTGACAATGATAGATCTTTGTGCAATATTTACAAACAAATCACAACGCACACACAAACTGGTGATAATACACCCAAGTAAATGAAATGACAATGCACAAACAAATGTGTACATGTACATAAAGGGCTAAAGGCATCCATGTGTAAAGCTGCTACAAAGCTCATGATAAAGGTGAAGGAAACAGATAGTATGGCTGCAGCGTTATGTAGGTGAAGGACAGCACAACAGAACAACGTTTCGGCTCAATGGACCTTCGGCAGGAACAGTGGACAACACATTTAGCTATCACTTTTTTCATTCAAGATTGTAAATGATTAATTTCTTCGGCAGGAACAGTGGACAACACATTTAGCTATCACTTTTTTCATTCAAGATTGTAAATGATTAATTTGCTATGTATGAAGTGTTAATTTTGCTGACATATCTCTCTGTGTGTTGTTGTTGTTGTTCATGGAAGGCATATTGAGCTGAAACATTGTTTGATTGTGTTGTCCTTCGCCGATGTGAACTGTACCATTTTTTCTGACCGTTTCACCTACATAAACAGATATATGAGAGCGGACAGAACATGACAACACACACAAATTCAGCACATAAAACAATCACATTTGAAAGTTTCTATAATGACAAATGATGACATTATTTACAGCAATTGTTGTTCAATAAGACAATTATTTACAGACATTTAAATACATCAACACCTGGCACTGATTCAACCAGTGATGTTTTTGATGTCCAGCTCACTAAACAAACAATCAAAGTCTCCTCAACAAAAACAATTCACTAAACAAACAATCAAAGTCTCCTCAACAAAAACAATTCACTAAACAAGGCCAGCTGCTAATATTCCCAGACCTATGTGGAGAATGTTCATTTTAAGCACCAGAAAGTGACATCTAGCACCAGAAAGTGACATCTAGCACCAGAAAGTGACATCTATATCAAACAACTATGACCTAGTGAACAAACACACATTCTAGGAATATCAACACACTTGTATCCGTGCTACCAACCATAAAGGTCAGAGTTCAATCAACATAAAGAAATAAGTCGCAGAAATTGTTTCTGGGAAATAAGGGCAAGCAATCATGGTACTACCCACACAATGTCTCAAACATTTGCAAACAATCTGGACACCACCACATAATGCCTACAAACCTTAAGACACTGGTGTGTGTGTGGGGGGGGGGGGGGGGGGGGTGAGAGAAAAAGAGAGACCCTTACTGTCTTACCAATCAGGCGGGGTCACCTATGGTAAAAATGTTGTTGGTAGCATCTTGCCAGATTGTCTTACTATTCACAAAAACAAATCCCTTTCAAATGACTGAATGAATCAATCATCCTGAATGACTGAATGAATCAATCATCCCGAATAACTGAATGAATAAATCACACCAAATGACTGAATGAATCAATCATCCCGAATAACTGAATGAATAAATCACACCAAATGATTAAATGAATCAATCACACCAAATGACTAAATGAATCAATCACTCCGAATGACTAAATGAATCAATCACACCAAATGACTAAATGAATAAATCACACCAAATGACTAAATGAATCAATCACTCCGAATGACTAAATGAATCAATCACACCAAATGACTAAATGAATCAATCACTCCGAATGACTAAATGAATCAATCACACCAAATGACTAAATGAATCAATCACACCAAATGACTAAATGAATCAATCACTCCGAATGACTAAATGAATCAATCACACCAAATGACTAAATGAATCAATCACACCAAATGACTAAATGAATCAATCACTCCGAATGACTAAATCACTCCAGATGACTGAGTGAATTAATTTCAAAGTTGTGGTGATGACAAAAATTACCTGTAGCTGGTATGTAAGCTTGGACATTCTACTGGTGAAGAGTGCAATCACTGCTACAGTCACAGGCAACACAACAATGACTCACACATCATTACTAGTCACAGGCAGTAAACAATGACTCACACAAGAATATATGACACTTGTTTTGATTTAAGTGGTGGTAGGACACCCCTTCCTGAGTGTGACAAAATAAAACTGACAGGAATGTAGCAAACTCAAAAAACAGAACAAAATGTAAGAAGCATGGACACACAACTCTTGTTTTAAAATGTCTTCATAAACATTCAGAATTATCTCCCCTGAATGGAAAATATCTGCAGTTTTGTTAAACTGGCCTGCGCTAATGTGGTCTTGACCTTGTGTAACAGCTTGTTCTTACAAGATAATATTGTTGGAGAAAACATATTAATGATATGTTGGTTGAGGCTGGGCTAGATGTCAGCTTAGAGACTGTAGGCAACACGTACAAGTCCTCAGGTAAATCATCTTCCAAACATTGGAGTTCAGTTTAGTCAACAGGACATCCTCACTGTACATTGGACTGTGACCAAAGACACTGGTATTGTGTTGGTCAACAAGTCTTCCACATTCAGTATCAGCCATGTGTTTGCCGTCAAGTCTTCCACATTCAGTATCAGCCATGTGTTGGCCATCAAGTCAGTATCAGCCATGTGTTAGCCGTCAAGTCTTCCACATTCAGTATCAGCCATGTGTTGGTTGACAAGTCTTCCACATTCAATATCAGCCAAACTGGCAAGTCTGTCAGCATGCTCATTACTTGTAACACCCGTGTGCCCTGGCACAAAAATTCAGCAGACTTTTATTTATTAGAACAGACCAACCCAGAGACTCCTACTGCTTCCATGGAGATAAACCAGTTGCGATGAGCACACTGAGTCACTGCACATGCACCTCAAGTATGCCACATACTTTAGCATCATTTTCATAGTCAAACTACTTGTGATCAAAGTGAAAGCACCACTGTCCTCCTTCACAGCTCCACGTCCAAAGTGTACCATGAAAGCCCATGAGTTTTGGACACGCCAACCCAGCTGTGTAAATGGTGGTCACTTCCAGAAGAGTTCTTGAAAATCAAGGCCTAAACGTCTAACTCAACGACCAAGGAGTTTTGTTGTCTACATTCTCTGTCCAGTGTGATAACTACAAGAAAGATGTACTGCAAGGTCTGACGCTTGTACCCATTCTTCCTCGGGTTCTATATCTTTCATTGTACACACCTGTTGAACAATATATATATATATATATAATCTGACTCACCCATGATTTTCCTCTTTTTAAACATGCTGCGTTTAGTTGCCATGACAACATCACAAGTGTTGTGGGTCTGTTTCAAGGCAAAGACTGAGACATTGGAAGGAAGAATAAATTTCTTCATTTTTTTATTTCTATTTAGGGATTCAGCATCCATATTGGTGTTTAATGTCTGGATGATTTTCATTATAAAAGTCAAAGGACATTGCATAGAGTTTAACTTCACAGTACTAAATGTCAATTATTGGTGGTGAGATGATGGACAGTGCTAGCACTCATTGCTTTTAACTTCACAGTACTAAATGTCAATTATTGGTGGTGAGATGATGGACAGTGCAAGCACTCATTGCTTTTAACTTCACAGTACTAAATGTCAATTATTGGTGGTGAGATGATGGACAGTGCAAGCACTCATTGCTTTTAACTTCACAGTACTAAATGTCAATTTTTGGTGGTGAGATGATGGACAGTGCTAGCACTCATTGCTTTTAACTTCACAGTACTAAATGTCAATTATTGGTGGTGAGATGATGGACAGTGCTAGCACTCATTGCTTTTAACTTCACAGTACTAGATGTCAATTATTGGTGGTGAGATGATGGACAGTGCTAGCACTCATTGCTTTTAACTTCACAGTACTAGATGTCAATTATTGGTGGTGAGATGATGGACAGTGCTAGCACTCATTGCTTTTAACTTCACAGTACTAGATGTCAATTATTGGTGGTGAGATGATGGACAGTGCTAGCACTCATTGCTTTTAACTTCACAGTACTAGATGTCAATTATTGGTGGTGAGATGATGGACAGTGCTAGCACTCATTGCTTTTAACTTCACAGTACTAGATGTCAATTATTGGTGGTGAGATGATGGACAGTGCAAGCACTCATTGCTTTTAACTTCACAGTACTAGATGTCAATTATTGGTGGTGAGATGATGGACAGTGCTAGCACTCATTGCTTTTAACTTCACAGTACTAGATGTCAATTATTGGTGGTGAGATGATGGACAGTGCTAGCACTCATTGCTTTTAACTTCACAGTACTAGATGTCAATTATTGGTGGTGAGATGATGGACAGTGCTAGCACTCATTGCTTTTAACTTCACAGTACTAGATGTCAATTATTGGTGGTGAGATGATGGACAGTGCTAGCACTCATTGCTTTTAACTTCACAGTACTAGATGTCAATTATTGGTGGTGAGATGATGGACAGTGCTAGCACTCATTGCTTTTAACTTCACAGTACTAGATGTCAATTATTGGTGGTGAGATGATGGACAGTGCAAGCACTCATTGCTTTTAACTTCACAGTACTAAATGTCAATTATTGGTGGTGAGATGATGGACAGTGCTAGCACTCATTGCTTTTAACTTCACAGTACTAGATGTCAATTATTGGTGGTGAGATGATGGACAGTGCTAGCACTCATTGCTTTTAACTTCACAGTACTAGATGTCAATTATTGGTGGTGAGATGATGGACAGTGCTAGCACTCATTGCTTTTAACTTCACAGTACTAGATGTCAATTATTGGTGGTGAGATGATGGACAGTGCAAGCACTCATTGCTTTTAACTTCACAGTACTAAATGTCAATTATTGGTGGTGAGATGATGGACAGTGCTAGCACTCATTGCTTTTAACTTCACAGTACTAGATGTCAATTATTGGTGGTGAGATGATGGACAGTGCTAGCACTCATTGCTTTTAACTTCACAGTACTAAATGTCAATTATTGGTGGTGAGATGATGGACAGTGCTAGCACTCATTGCTTTTAACTTCACAGTAAGTAAGTAAAGAGCCCCGTCACGCTAAGTGACGTATAGGAAATATGGTGTTAGTGACCATCATTTTTACAGACCTTCGGCACATGATTTTTGGGGTAATGTGGTCGGTATTACGCCCGTGCTGCTTTACTTTCCCAGAAAAAATCTGGTACCCATTTAAGGCTGGGTGAACCCGGAAGCCATCGGTTGGGATCGAACCCTACCCCTTGTAGTCCAGTTCACTAACCACTGAGCTATCGTGGCTCCCTTAACTTCACAGTACTAAATGTCAATTATTGGTGGTGAGATGATGGACAGTGCTAGCACTCATTGCATTTAACTTCACAGTACTAAATCTCATCACTTGGTGATAAGATGGAGAGTGCATGTACTCACTGCCATTACTTCCATGACTGTTTTACTGCTGACCTAAGGATGTCCACTTGAGCATGGACCCAAACACAATCAGAGATACCTGTTCCCAAGTATAGTTTAATCAGTTCTACTAACTAATCATGCCTCCAAAATATTTTCAAAATTAATTGATGGAATTATGACCATGGCAGCATACATACTAGTCAATAATTTGCTTCAAAGAGAGGTTGTGTTTCCAGGATTATGAACTGCTTTGTACTGGACACAAGGCAGAAGTGACCGCTTCCAGTAGACAAAAACTATGTTTGCTACCAACAAAATGAGAGTCACAGCAATGCAAATGATCCAGCCAACTTCCAAGCCATTGCTCTCAGTCTTAGGTATAGTTCACTCCTGACTTTCTCAATCAGACTTTCAGGGGATCCCTCAAAGTCTGCAAATATGTACCTAAACATCTCAGGGCTTTCTAAAGATGAATCCCATGAAATGTTGTCTGTTCGCAGTAAGTGTAAAGTCAGTGAGTGTGTCTTATTACTGCCACACCAGGCGTGTATTTGTTTAGCCTTGTGATCATGACATGACAGTTTGTACGTCTCACTCGGGGACTCCCCCGACAAGACCGTAATCATCCAATCACTAGAGCAAGTCACAAAGTCCGAGGGCACATAAACAAAACAAATGCTCTTATTATCATTTTTCTGCTTTTCCATTTTTAACTTACAGATGTTCGTTAAGTTTCTAGCAGGCACATCTGAGCCCTTTAGTGCTTGGTTGTAGACACTCACAAGGCTATTCTGCAGCTGATATGACCTGTCACAATACATATCTTCCATGTACAGTTTACGGTCCCTACTTTCAATATCCAAAATCTTTAAATTGATGTACACTTTACGGATATCCACACTTCCTGTTTTGTTAATTTTCCTCAGATAAAAGTTGACGTATTGTGACTTTGTGCAGTACTCCCTCTGTACCCATAATCCCTGCTTTAAGGTAAAAATTATTGGGGAATCATGGGTATCATAGCCATCATGAACCAAAAGTTCTGCATTAAGATCATCAATTTGATTCATTCTACCTTCCTGTACAACACACAGCTTGCCATCATCTTCAACAGAAGAAAAGCTCGTTTCACAATCCATGAAGCTTTTGGTTCCAGTGTTAGGACTTACATCGGCTCTGACCACATAACCATGATCTGGCCGAACTTCAAATGATTTACTGTGGCCACAATCCCCATAAGAATTCAGAAATACATTGTAGAAAGTTGTTTCTGAGCCAGCTTCCCAGATCAATAGTGCCAGCAGGAGACTACACAATCCTGCCTTTGAAGACAGACTGACTGTTGACAAGAAAATGTTGTCCATTTTGAACGCATCTGTTGCGTCACCTTCACTGTGAGCTAGAAATAAGAGTAAAAAAAATATATACATGAGGTATGATCAAATAAATATACATGAGGTATGATCAAATAGATATACATGAGGTATGATCAAATAAATATACATGAGGTATGATCAAATAAATATTCTGACTGGACTTTTTATTTTAATTCTAGATTACAATATTGCCATAAAAATGACCACATCAAACACAAATTCTTCCAAATTTGACATTGTGCCATAGTCAAACATTTCTGCACCCCACGTACCTTCCTAATGACAACTTCCATGATTGTTGGAGTTGTCACCCCTGAGTGTTGGATTTGTTTCTATTGATGTAGGAATTCAACCCTTTGTAACTCGGGAAATGCAGCGAACAACGTTATGAGGTAGCCAAACATACTGACAAACTTACAGTGAGTGTACTGACAGACACAGTAACACATCCGGTCCATGGGGTCAAAATCAAGCAATGACCTGACCCAGGTAATCCAAGTCACTTTATCTCACCTAGTGAGGTGTGTCAAGAGTTCACAGAAATGACTGTTTTTAGAGTACCTAATGTTACATTTAAGTGGTAGTAATTTGTTACTACGGTATCATAAATACGTCAGTTACAGATAGGTATAGTAATTAAAGGTTAAAAAGATATTACGTATATGTAAATGTAATATTTTCAAAGTTGTCCACTTATGTAACCAAACAATTATGCTGTCCTGTTTCCAATGCTCAAAGTTTTCTCAGTTAATGAGCACTTCCTTCGTAACATCTCTGGTACCCACTCAACATACCAAAATATTTGGCATTTTCTTATGTTTTTTTGAGAGTGTAGACTCCATTCAAGAAGCAATGAGTGGCAGTGAGTGACAGTGAGTAGCAGTGAGTGGCAGTGAGTGATAGAGAATGACAGTAAGTGACAGTGAGTGGCAGTAAGTGACAGTGAGTGACAGTCAGTGGCAGTAAGTTACAGTAAGTGACAGTGAGTGGCAGTAAGTGACAGTGAGCAGATTGGAACTGTCACATTTCCAATTAGGTGGACAGGGGTTGAATTCCCAGCAGGAGTATTTTATTTTTTCAACGGGTGGAGATTAAAAAGAAACAAATCTTCTCTGCACATCATGTGGACATTGCACTGAGGCCTGTGGTCTTGTATCACCAGTCTCCACAGAAATCTTCCAGAAGACCTGGCCCCAGACAATCAAGTAAATGCTGCAAAGAATAAGATGCCTGTTTTTTTTTAATTTTATATTATTTTTTATTGTATAGACTTGCTCAATCAGATTCTCTACTTGCACCTTCCACCACAGATCTCTCTGTAGCCTTAATATCCACACATCTCTCTGTAGCCTTAATATCCACACATCTCTCTGTAGCCTTAATATCCACACATCTCTGTAGCCTTAATATCCACACATCTCTCTGTAGCCTTAATATCCACACATCTGTCTGTAGCCTTAATATCCACATATCTCTCTGTAGCCTTAATATCCACATATCTCTCTGTAGCCTTAATATCCACACATTTCTCTGTAGCCTTAACATCCACACATCTCTAGCCTTAATATCCACACATCTCTCTGTAGCCTTAATATCCACACATCTCTCTGTAGCCTTAATATCCACATATCTCTCTGTAGCCTTAATATCCACATATCTCTCTGTAGCCTTAATATCCACACATTTCTCTGTAGCCTTAACATCCACACATCTCTAGCCTTAATATCCACACATCTCTCTGTAGCCTTAATATCCACACATCTCTCTGTAGCCTTAATATCCACATATCTCTCTGTAGCCTTAAGCCTTAATCTAATGCCTTGATGTCCACAGATTTCTCTAGCCTTGATGTCCACAGATCTCTCTGTAACCATAAACCTAGTTAATGTCTTAATGTCCACAGATCTCTCTGTAACCAGAAACCTAGTTATTGCCTTAACTCTTAATGATCGTAGTTTTTTCTACCCAGTCACTACTGTTTTGCCAGTTATTTTTCCTGAAAAATACTTCTTTCATTAAATCTTTCATATTTTCACTATAAAAAGTCATAGACATATAAATTAGGCATTAAATTGAAGGGAAAAGGACACAGATTCATAATCAGAAACAATATTTTGGGAAAAAAATTGAAGGATAAGAATTTAAGCAATTAATAATTAAAATTAAAAAAAAAAAAATTTTTTTAATATAAAAATTGGTACTCACCTACCCAAAATGGGTGTATATTGTAATCCAACAGTGCTGGAAATGTGTTTCCAAGTAAATATATCCACTTCTGAACAAATTAGGAAAGTTTCACTATCCTATGGAAACTAGTTTGCACTATACACACAATTCTTCATGGTATGTCATTTTTATGTGAAATTTTTTTTGTACTTAAGAAGGGCGTTGTGGTAGTCAACTAAATATATTACACGGGTAAATAAATTAAATTTAAAGTTGATGTACAATATATGCCGCAGCATTTTAATTAATTTATTGACAAGTCTGAATGTGGCCTTTGTGTGCCACAGTTTGAAACAGTGTTTTGGATGTAGATGCGGCCTATCATCACATCCTTCACACAAAAAAATTAGTCCGTCTTGGGGCACTAGGTTTGCTACAAACCTTACATCTGCGTTCCTTGTCGCTGTATGAAATCATATGTTTTGTCTTGGCTTTGTCGCATTGAACTGCTTGTACTTCCACTTTCCTATGAATCGAATAATCATTTCATCGATGGAAATATTTTGAAAGGGAGTAAAAGCAGCTTTGAAATTGGCTGTGAGCAGATCAACAAAAGGCTTTATTTTGTTTTTTCCTTCAGATACAGGCTCACCAACATGCAGCATTGTTTGGAAAATGCTAAAAAATCTATCTCGTTTGAAATTTTTAAAATAAAAAGGAGTACTGAAACATTCAGTCTCCACCGAGAAATAGTCGCGCAGAGAGGGCCTGACATCTAGTCCGATGGCAATGGTCGTTGCCATAAATTTAAAAATTCATACCGTGAAAACTCAGAAAACTCCATCCAATTATTGAAACAAGATCTCTGGTTATACTTATTTTATGTCCAGCATAATCATTTAACCTTTGGAAAGGTTCTGGCAAAAGCAACATACAAAGAATTAGACAACAAAGTGAAAAGTTCGGCAAGAAGAGATACAAGAGCTTATATAGACAACTTGGCAGAGAAAGCAGAGACAGCTGCAATTACAGGAGACAGCAGAACTCTTTATACTGTACAAAAGATGCTGACAAACACCTATACATCCAGTGGAACACCAATTCTAGACAAATCTGGATTAATGCTAACAACAAGCGCAGACATAAAAGCCCGTTGGGCGGAACACTTCAAAGAAATTCTTAACCGTCCACTACCTCACAGTTTAATAGATTTTGAAGCTGAAACACCAGCAGCAGAATTAGATGTAAATTTAGATGACTTCACCTTGAGTGAAATAGAAACCACCTTAAAGCTAATGACCAATAACAAGGCTGCTGGAGAGGATAAGTTAACAGCTGAGATCCTCAAGGCAATTGATAGCCATAATTTAATACATCTCCAAAAAATGTTCAACATCATTTGGAAAACAGAGAAGACGCCTCATAAATGGAAAAAAGGAATCATTGTTAAGATCCCAAAAAAGGGCAATCTTAGAGATTGTAACAATTGGAGAGGCGTGACACTTTTGTCAGTTGCCTCAAAATTATTCTGTAAAATCATCCTAAATAGAATAAAGGATTCAATAGATACAGTAATGCGTGAAGAACAGGCTGGGTTTAGAAAAGGGAGAAGCTGTCTTGACCACATTTTCACTCTACGACTTATATTGGAGGAACACATTGAAAAGCAAAAACCTTTTGTACTTAACTTCATCGACTTCAAAAAAGCATTTGATAGTATTCATAGAGATTCTTTGTGGAAAATTCTGAAGCAATATGGCTTACCATCAAAAATCATAAATATTATCAAAGACATGTATGATGGTTACACATGTGCAGTTCGAACAGAGGAAGGACTGAGCGAATGTTTCCCAATAGAAACTGGGGTTAAACAAGGATGTATTTTATCGCCCTTGTTATTTGGAATTGTTATGGACTTCATAATGAAGAAATGCTGCACTGGTAATAAAGGCATCGAATGGATACAAGGAGACCATTTGGAGGACCTCGACTTTGCTGATGACATAGTTCTCATCAGCAATCAGATAAAAACGATGCAGGAAAACACAAATGAACTATCATCAATAGCCAGCAAAATTGGGCTTGAGGTCAATCATGAAAAGACTAAAGTCATGAAAAGTTTAATTCCAACAAGTGACAAAATATACATGGAAAACAAACCAGTAGAAGAGATCGATCACTTCATCTATCTTGGAAGTCACATTGATCGAGAAGGGGATACGAGCAAAGAAATTAGAATCAGACTGGCTAAAGCAGCAATGTCTTTCAGAAGCCTTGAAAAGTTGTGGAAATCAAAACTCATTAGCACAAACACAAAACTTAGGCTATTCAAATCAAATGTACTATCAACCCTTACGTATGCGTGTGAAAGCTGGAAAACAACAAGAGATATAGAAACAAAGTTGAACGCATTCGAAAATAAATGTCTAAGGAAAATACTTGGTATAGAATGGAACGAATTCAAAACAAACGAGGAAATTAGAGAAATCGCCAATCAACCACTAATATCTTCAGTAATAAAGAAAAGACGATGGTCATACGTTGGACATGTGATGAGAAGAGATAATAATCGAATAGCAAAGCAAGCCCTCATATGGGAAACAACAGGTAAAAGAAAAAGAGGAAGACCCAGGGAGACACTGAGAAGAACATTGATGAGAGAGGCAAGAGCAGCAGGAATCGGCTCCCTCAATGAGATAGAACTGCTTGCACAGAACAGAGACAGATGGCGAGATTTGATAAAATATCTTTAAAAGAAAACTGCTAGAACAAAATTCATATAGGAGAAGGTGTATCTTGGTCTACGCCCTATGGGCCGGTTACGGCTCGAAAGGTCAATAGATAGATAGATAGATAATCATTTATAGAATTGACAATAAAATCAACAGTATTGTCAGTAAGCAATACCTTGTAACAGTACATGCTCGGTAATGACTGTTTACTGAGGCCAGACTTTTCATTGACTCCAGGACTGCACCCTTCTTTAGGATGAAATCTAAAATTGTTGATATTAAAAGTTTCATCATTGTTATAGTTAGTAGTGTTACTGTTTGGTACTAAATTCCACTCACAAGAGCTACCCCTAGTACCACTAGAAGACACTTTAGGCAATATTTTTCTACACTTGGCACTGGGTCCAGGTTTCTGTAGCTCCCCTTCAGAACTGCTGGAACTACTAAGCATATTTGCTTCTTCGACTTCATTCATAATAAATAAAATTAATATCATCGAGATCACTATCTATCACATTCAAAGTCCTCATGACATAATTCTCTAGCTTTTTCTGCTGTTAATAATAATTTGAGTTTAGAACAAACGATACTTCACTGCTGCTAGCCATTTATAAACACAAATCAGCTGATTGAATACTTTACAAAACAACTCAAATTTCGACCAAATTTGTAAACATATTTAACGCATGCGGCCAATTAAAGATGGCCTAAAGACAGTAATTATATTAGAGTGATTTCGAGCAGTTTAAAATGTTTAATTTTTACAATAACGAAATAAAATGAAAGAGTCTCTGTCAGCGTTCATTCGGATAATAGCTAAAAAAGTAAGCGTCTATGACAGAGTTCCCACAGACGTAAAAAGTTATGTCCACAGATCTCTCTGTAACCAGAAACCTAGGTAATGCCTTAATGTCCACAGATCTCTCTGTAACCAGAAACCTAGGTAATGTCTTAATGTCCACAGATTTCTCTGTAACCAGAAACCTAGGTAATGTCTTAATGTCCACAGATCTCTCTGCAACCAAACCTAGGTAATGTCTTAATGTCCACAGATTTCTCTGTAACCAGAAACCTAGGTAATGTCTTAATGTCCACAGATCTCTCTGTAACCAGAAACCTAGGTAATGTCTTAGTGTCCACAGATCTCTCTGTAACCAGAAACCTAGGTAATGTAATGTCTTAATGTCCACAGATCTCTCTGTAACCAGAAACCTAGGTAATGTCTTAATGTCCACAGATCTCTCTGTAACCAGAAACCTAGGTAATGTCTTAATGTCCACAGATCTCTCTGTAACCGGAAACCTAGGTAATGTCTTAATACTTACTTAATGTCCACAGATCTCTCTGTAACCAGAACCTAGGTAATGTCTAATGTCTACAGATATCTCTGTAACCAGAAACCTAGGTCAGGTAATGTCTTAATGTCCACAGATATCTCTGTAACCAGAAACATTAGGTGGTAATGTCTTAATGTCTACAGATCTCTCTGTAACCAGAAACATAGGTAATGTCTTAATGTCTACAGATCTCTCTGTAACCAGAACCTAGGTAATGTCTTAATGTCTACAGATCTCTCTGTAACCAGAAACCTAGGTAATGTCTTAATCAAATGTCTACAGATCTCTCTGTAGACTAAACTAAAGTTAGTGTCTCTATTTACTTAGTATTAGTCTCTAAAGTGTAGTCTTGTCTTAAACCTTGATGTAAATAATGAAGTAATAGTTTATAATTATTTGCTATACTGTACTATAGCAAATGTAGAGTGTGTTAGGTGTAGACTGCGAACTATCTACACAAGTACCCCACCTGTAGCAATGAAGCTCGCCGTCTAGTTGTGGAAGACCTGACAGGGGCCAGGCTTACCTCATCCCTTCTTGTCCTCGGCTTCGTCAACTTCAGCCGGGGAAGGTTTTTAACTTTTGTCCATGTTCACGGCGGTCGTGACAAATTCTTTCGCATTTTACTTTTAAATTAAAATCATCATCATCGAGTGCCATCTACGCATCGAAGGTTGGCTTCCATGGAGCGCCATTCTGCTCTGTCTCATGCTTTGATGGTGCAGGTTGTCATAGGCTGGCTTGTCCATCTTTTGATGTTACTCGTCCATGCTAGTCTTGGTGTGCCTCTTTTTTCCTTGTATTTTCCCCTCCAGGATTACTTTTAGTAGGCTGTTGTGTCTTTTAACATGGCCCAAGAATCGCATGTGTCTTGTTCTAATTGTGTTTAGTAGTTCTCTTTTCATTTTTAGTTGTTTTAAGACTTAATCGTTTGTTTTCTTTTCCTTCCATCCAATTCTACATATTCTTCTATATATCCATATTTCAAAGGCTTCAATTTTCTGTTCTGTTTTATTGTCTAATGTCCACGTTTCTGCACCATGTAGGAATATTGAGAAGACATAACATTTTGCTATTCTTAGTTTTAGCCCTGTTGTTATTTGTTGTGATGTTAGTATGTTCTTCATGACATTAAAATTGTTTTTTGCTATTTCTATTTTTTTTTTTATTTCAGTTGTACATTTTAAATTAAAATAAGTTCGTAAAATGGTATAGCTCGCACAGAACAGAGACAAATGGCGAGATTTGATAAAAGATCTCTACAAGGATTGAAAACAGCTGGGAACAAAATTATGCAAGAGAAGAGTATCTGGGTCTATGCTCTATGGGCCAGCTATGGCTCGAACGGTCAATAGATAGATAGATAGATAGATAGATAGATAGATAGATAGATAGATAGATAGATAGATAGATAGATAGATAGAATAGTAATGAGTATCTCGACTGACAGAAAGATAAGAAATCTACAATGTTTCGGCAAATGCTTTCATCATAGTATTTTACTTTTGTTTGGTTTAGTTTCACGACGGAATAGCCATGTCGTCTGGGTGGGGGGGGGGGGGGGGGGGGGGGGAAATGAGGTATTGGTCTTTATTTTCAAGGAGACTAATGACTATAGGGTTACAAGTGTAGGGGTCATGTTCCTAACCCTATAGTCACGAGTACACGTGCCTGAAAGACAAGGCAAAATATAGCTACGATTTTTAGTTAGCCTATTTGGCCGTGTGCTCTAGCGTTTTGTTTCTCGTGGCAACACGCTGTGTTGAGGAGTACGGGTTCGATCCTGCTTCGGGCTGTGTATTGTTCTTTGTTTGTGATTGTGATTGTTTTCTGTTGTTCATTATTTGTGATTTTTTTTCTGTTGCTCATTATCTGTGATGTTTTTCTGTTGTTCATTATCTGTGATTTTTTTCTGTTGTTCATTATCTGTGATTTTTTTTCTGTTGTTCATTATCTGTGATTTTTTTCTGTTGTTCATTATCTGTGATTTTTTTTCTGTTGTTCATTATTTGTGATTTTTTTCTGTTGTTCATTTTCTGTGATTTTTTTCTGTTGTTCATTATCTGTGATTTTTTTCTGTTGTTCATCATCTGTGATTTGTTCTGTTTTTCATTATTTGTGATTCTGTTGTTCATTATTTGTGATTTTTTTCTGGTGTTCCTTATTTGTGATTTTTTCTGTTGTTCATTATTTGTGATTTTTTCTGTTGTTCATTATTTGTTATTTTTTCTGTTGTTCATTATTTGTTATTTTTTCTGTTGTTCATTATTTGTGATTTTTTCTGTTGTTCATTATCTGTGATTTTTTCTGTTGTTCATTATTTGTTATTTTTTCTGTTGTTCATTATTTGTTATTTTTTCTGTTGTTCATTATTTGTGATTTTTTCTGTTGTTCATTATTTGTGATTTTTTCTGTTGTTCATTATTTGTTATTTTTTCTGTTGTTCATTATTTGTTATTTTTTCTGTTGTTCATTATTTGTGATTTTGTTCCCCGAGGGTTGTAAGCATACATGTGCCTCTGAAATCATTTTGAATGCACTAGGGAGTTAGGTCTGGCTGATGATTCAATCAATGATAATACATCTACAACCATGTCCAGGCTGCATGAACATCAGGTCAAAACTGGAGACAACAGCTTGGTTATGGAAGGTCCCGGTATCACTGTAAGCGAATTAAAATCCATAATTGCTCAACCACCCGTGCCAGTGGAATCATCCGAATTACTCTCTCATCTCCAGAACAAAGAAAGGTAGCTGTAGTCCCCATCATAGCAGTCTCAGCACACGCCAAAAGACATAAGGCGAAACCGCACAGAAGGTGATCACAGCCATCTGTTCTCCATCATACGATATCATCATTCATCGTAAACAATCGCAATATCTAAACACGATAAAAACAGATGAAACACACAGCTCACGGTGTGCACAGAGCACTTAACTCAGTAGCTCCTGCAACAAGCCGGACTTGGAATATGAGGAAACTGCAACAAGGAACACTTTTCAGACATAGCCTTTAATGGTTCCTGCCGCCTATCCACCATATTGACCGGAAGTTTACGTCCTCCTGAAAATGATGATCGTTATATTTTTTTTTTAAAATGTATAGCGCTTGATGATGCTAGGACATCACCTTGACTCTAAATCCGAACATATGAAACACAGTTAGTCATCGGACTATCCCCGTCACACATCAAACAACAGACTGTAAGATCTCCCTGCAATGTGAATTTGTGAAATTATTAATCCCTCCTGACTAACATGAACCTCCGGGACTCACCCCGGTGCTGCAAAGTCATGTATGAAACTCCATTCCGCCGTCCCTATTAGCGTACGGCCGTTTTAGGGATATACAATCATGGAGGCAACAGAAAGGAGCGCTACTATTGGGAGACATAGAAGAATGACAAATCCACACAAATCTCCAGTCGTTAGTCTCAACACATGACGGACTTATTGGGCAGGAAATCTGAGCACTTACGGGCGTGGCCGATGAGGATGTTCCGTGGACTAAACTAAACTATTTTTTATTTAGCCTTCCAGGATTGCCCCCAGTACACAGACCTGAGAAGGTCAATGTAGTCCACACCCATCTCACTGGAAGAGAAACTATACGGGGCAACCGAATCACTTAAACAGACAGCCGCCTTCATTAAGGGAGTCCGGAATCCTATTCTGAATGAGCCATGATCGTAGAAGAGTATTTAGCCTTCACTGAAACATCATGATCTACATCACTATTCGTGGTGCTTCTTTCTTTCTTTCTTTCTTTCTTTCTTTCTTTCTTTCTTTCTTTCTCTTTCTTTCTTTCTTTCTTTCTTTCTTTCTTTCTTTCTTTCTTTTTCTTTCTTTCTTTCTCTTTTACCCGTTCACTTGTCGAGGGAGATACAAAGTGCAAACTGACGACAATTGAAGAGTTAAAAAGTAAGAGTGGCTGAATAGTCTCCGTGAATCGTCCAGGTCTTTGATTTGAGTTATTGAGTTAATTGCGGGTCATCATCATTGCACTCCGAACATGTCCATAGGTGCTCAGATCCCCTCCTCAGTTATTGAGTTATTTGCGGGTCATCATCATTGCACTCCGAACATGTCCATAGGTGCTCAAATCCCCTCCTCAGCAATTCCTTCAGTGTCCAGCGACTGACGACTCCAGTTCTATGTTGGTTGATAAGTCTTCTTACACGGCCACTAAGTGTCTCATTTCTGACTGTGCCCAACTTAACTCCCATTTCCATCATCCGAAGAATTCCATAGTCTTTGATTTGATTTGTTGTCAAAGGTCTTTCATTGATGACGTAAAAACCGTTGATTGTGTTCTGTTAATAGATGCAGGAAATCTCGATAGAAATTTCTTGGAATGAAAGAACATCCGGTGAAAGTTGACATATTCATTAATTTCAGCAAGTTGTCGAGGCAGCAAAAACATTCAAAAGACACAGAGGAGGAAAGGGACATCTGGATATTATCAATATTTACATTGTAACATCGTTTAGCATCCATATTTAGTACATTTCAAAGATCATCTGGCACTTTAAGAACATCTGCTCGGGCAGCAAAAAGTTGGTGAGGAGCTGGAAGTAAACCCAAAGTGAAGGTCGCCGGCTACGTCAAGGTAAGATGGCAGGATCGTGGACGGAAAATAACAGAAAATTATGTGAAATTAGAACAAGGAAAAAATAACAGAAATTATGTGAAATGAGAACAAGGAAAAAATAAAAGAAATTATGTGAAATGAGAACAAGGAAAAAATAACAGAAAATTATGTGAAATGAGAACAAGGAAAAAATAACAGAAATTATGTGAAATGAGAACAAGGAAAAAATAACAGAAATTATGTGAAATGAGAACTAGGGAAAAAATAGCTGACATTATATGAAATGAGAACAAGGAAAACAATAATTGAAAATATGAGAAAAAAAGGAAAAATAAGAAAATTTATGTGAATGAGAACAAGGAAACAAATGAAATTATGTGAAATTAGAACAAGAGAAAAATAATACAAATTAGGTGAAATTGTTGCTGTTATTGTCGTAGCGTTCGCCAGCTTTCAGCTCTGACGAAGTCCTTAGAATCTAGAAACTGAATTTTGCGTGTTAGTCCATTTTCCCTGGCAGCCGTGTGCACAGGGGTCCCTCCCTGCACAGGCAGATAACTCCGACTTCGGAGGTACTCATGTTTTTCCGTCGATGAGTAACTGACGTTTCAAGCCGGGCCTCGCTGCTGAGACCAGGGGTGGTTGTCGCCGAGAGAAATCATAAATAAAAATCCCAATCGGCGGAGCCAAGATTTGAACTCACAACCTCTCTGCCCCGAGGCCGGCGTCCTGCCTCGAGACCAACCAGTCCCCCATGGACTTGGAATATGAAGAAACTGCAACAAGGAACACTTTTCATGCATAGCCTGCAATGGTTCCTGCCGCCTATCCACCATATACCAGAAATTCACGTCCTCCCGAGAGTGATGATCGTCATATTTCTTTAAAAATGTATAGCGCTTGATGATGTTAGGCCATCGTTGTTGACTCCAATTTCAAACATATAAACACACAGTTAGTCGTCAGATTATCCCCGTCGCACATAAACAACAGACCGTAAGATTAGTGTAACGCCGGTCTAGGGATTTACGATGAGCCATTACGATGACGTAGCACACATAACAATGGCGCAAGCACAGCAATGACGCGCCCTTTAGATTCTTGATTGCTCTAGTGAATGTAGCCTACGACGAACAGAACACGGTACAAATTCCCTAAAAAGATAAAACTGCGGCTGACGAAGCATTTCACATTAATGAATAACATGGAAATAACTTGTGTCAAGCAAATCCATCAACGGTCATGAACAGCACCAATGTGACGTAAAGCGCAGAACAAGCCTAGACGATGGAAGGTCGCATTCACAACACTTCATTTGTTGAATATGGAATATCACCTGCGTAGAACATTGTTTTATCAGCGCAGATGTAATAAGTAGATCATTATCTTGACTATCACGCATAGGAGTGCGATGGAGAACTGAAATTAATCAGACATCGAATGCACTTTTTGCATCGATCGAGAGAACGTCGACTAGATCCGCCATCTTAGAAACGGAAGTCACAGAATTAGGTGAAATGAGAGCAAGAGAAAAAAATAATTGAAATTATGTGAAATGAAAACGGAGGGGGGGGGGAGAGGGAGGGAGGGGTTAAAAACACACATTTAGGTGAAATGACAACAATAATCTTTTTTTCTTTTGGGGGGTAGGAAGTGGAAATAAGTGGTGGTTTGTTGCATTCGTTTCACTAATGTGATATTAGACGTCACTAATGTGAAATTAGACGTCACTAATGTGAAATTAGACGTCACTAATGTGGAAATCAGACATCACTAATGTAAAATTAGACGTCACTAATGTGAAATTAGACATCACTAATGTAAAATTAGACGTCACTAATGTGAAATCATACATCCCTAATGTGAAATTAGACGTCATAAATTGAAATCAGACATCACGAATATGAAATCAGACGTCAAAAACGTGAAATTAGACGTCAGTAATGTGAAATTAGACTTCACGCATGTGAAATTAGACGTCACTAATGTGAAATTAGACTTCACTAATGTGAAATTAGACGTCACTAATATGAAATAAGACGCCACTAATGTGAAATTAGACGTCACTAATGTGAAATCAGACGTCACTAATATGAAATCGGACGTCACGAATGGGAAATCAGACGTCACGAATGTGAAATAAGACGTCACTAATGTGAAATCAGAAGTCACTAATATTTAATTAGACGTCACTAATGTGAAATTAGACGTCACTAATATGAAATCAGACGTCACGAATGAGAAATCAGACGTCACTAAATTGAAATTAGGCGTCACTAATATGGAATCAGACGTCACGAATGCGAAATCAGACGTCACTAATATGAAATTATACTTCACTAATGTGAAATTAGACGTCACTAATGTGAAATTAGACTTCACTAATGTGAAATTAGACGTCACTAATGTGAAATTAGACGTCACTAATGTGAAATTAGACGTAACTAATGTGAAATTAGACTTCACTAATGTGAAATTAGACGTCACTAATGTGAAATCAGACATCGCTAATGTAAAATTAGACGTCACTAATGTGAAATTAAAAATCCCTATTGTAAAATTAGACGTCACTAATGTGAAATCAGACATCACTAATGTGAAATTAGACGTCATAAATTGAAATCAGACGTCACGAATATGAAATCAGACGTCAGTAACGTGAAATTAAACGTCAGTAATGTGACATTAGACTTAATTAATGTGAAATTTGACGTCACTAATGTGAAATTAGACGCCACTAATGTGAAATAAGACGTCACTAATGTGAAATTAGACGTCACTAATATGAAATCAGACGTCACTAAATTGAAATTAGGCGTCACTAATATGGAATCAGACGTCACGAATGCGAAATCAGACGTCACTAATATGAAATTAGACTTCACTAATGTGAAATTAGACTTCACTAATGTGAAATTAGACGTCACTAATGTGAAATTAGACGTCACTACTGTAGTCATTTTGTCTTTGAGTTGTTCCCCTTTGGGGCTGGTACTACTCGCAAGTTTGTCTTGTTGCTTGGGCTCTGATGTGGCCTCGTTGCTCTTTTTGAACTTCCAATGTTTGTATTACCTTCATTCTGCAACATTTATAGATTTATAGACGATATATTACCTTCATTCTGCAACATTTATAGATTTATAGACGATCTATTACCTTCATTCTGCAAATTATAGATTTATAGTCGATCTATTACATTCATTCTGCAACATTTATAGATTTATAGTCGATCTATTACAGTCATTCTGCAAATTATAGATTTATAGACGATCTATTACCTTCATTCTGCAAATTATAGATTTGATGATGATGATGATGATGATGATGCGTTCGTCCGATGATTTGAGGTATTCTAACGGATACGAACCGTAGACTTCCTCCTCGTCATCCGCCCTTAAAAGGACGTTAAGTGGACGTAGTTACGTTGTGTTGCAGTTTGCAGTGTAACACTGTGATATCTGCGCCTTTCGGCCCAACACATCCGATTTCAGCCGACGCTTTTTTGTGTACCGGGTTCGTCTTCCCACTTCGATCCCTGCTCGCTGGCCAGACTAGACAGGTTAGTCTGTTTCTAGAGGCACCACGAAGAGGTGTAGCAGGGTCTGGATGGTTCTGGTTCACCGATCCTGGCGCAAGCCATCAGTTATGAGTCACTGACGACTTCCAGCTCTGGTGCTGGGGGGGCGCGCCTTCGCCTCCAAATTATAGATTTATAGTCGATCTATTACATTCATTCTGCAAATTATAGATTTATAGTCGATCTATTACATTCATTCTGCAAATTATAGATTTATAGTCGATCTATTACCTTCATTCTGCAAATTATAGATTTATAGTCGATCTATTACCTTCATTCTGCAAATTATAGATTTATAGTCGATCTATAACCTTCATTCTGCAACATGTATAGATTTATAGACGATCTATTACTTTTACTTTATATACGATATAGATTTATATACAATAATTTTCCTTAAATTTGCAACGGGTGTCTGGTTGGTCGTGAGGTAAGACGCCGTCTCAAGACAGAGAGGTTATGAGTTCAAATCCCGGCTGTACAAGTTGTGATTTCTCTCAGCGGCATCCACTCCTGCTTTCAGCAACGATGCCCTGACTTCAAACGTCAATTACTCATCGACGGAAAAAGATATGAGTACTTCTGAAGTCTGAGTTTATATGAGTACTTCTGAAGTCTGAGTTTATATGAGTACTTCTGAAGTCTGAGTTTATATGAGTACTTCTGAAGTCTGAGTTTATATGAGTACTTCTGAAGTCTGAGTTTATATGAGTACTTCTGAAGTCTGAGTTTATATGAGTACTTCTGAAGTCTGAGTTTATATGAGTACTTCTGAAGTCTGAGTTTATATGAGTACTTCTGAAGTCTGAGTTTATATGAGTACTTCTGAAGTCTGAGTTTATATGAGTACTTCTGAAGTCTGAGTTTATATGAGTACTTCTGAAGTCTGAGTTTATATGAGTACTTCTGAAGTCTGAGTTTATATGAGTACTTCTGAAGTCTGAGTTTATATGAGTACTTCTGAAGTCTGAGTTTATATGAGTACTTCTGAAGTCTGAGTTTATATGAGTACTTCTGAAGTCTGAGTTTATATGAGTACTTCTGAAGTCTGACTTTATATGAGTACTTCTGAAGTCTGACTTTATATGAGTACTTCTGAAGTCTGAGTTTATATGAGTACTTCTGAAGTCTGAGTTTATATGAGTACTTCTGAAGTCTGAGTTTATATGAGTACTTCTGAAGTCTGAGTTTATATGAGTACTTCTGAAGTCTGAGTTTATATGAGTACTTCTGAAGTCTGACTTTATATGAGTACTTCTGAAGTCTGAGTTTATATGAGTACTTCTGAAGTCTGAGTTTATCTGCCTGAACGGCGATGGACCCCTTTGGACACGGCTGCCAGGGAAATACAAAATTAACACGCAAAATTCAGTTCCTAGTTCTTATGGACTTTGCCAGAGGTGAAAGCTGGCCAGCACGCTTAAAAAAAAATCGACAACATTCTTATATCATCATAACACTGTATAAATTTACTTGATAATGTTTACAGATTTACATACAATATAGATTGATAAACACTGTATTAATTTACTTGATAATGTTTACAGATTTACATACAATATAGATTGATAAACACTGTATTAATTTACTTGATAATGTTTACAGATTTACATACAATATAGATTGATAAACACTGTATTAATTTACTTGATAATGTTTACAGATTTACATACAATATAGATTGATAAACACTGTATTAATTTACTTGATAATGTTTACAGATTTACATACAATATAGATTGATAAACACTGTATTAATTTACTTGATAATGTTTACAGATTTACATACAATATAGATTGATAAACACTGTATTAATTTACTTGATAATGTTTACAGATTTACATACAATATAGATTGATAAACACTGTATTAATTTACTTGATAATGTTTACAGATTTACATACAATATAGATTGATAAACACTGTATTAATTTACTTGATAATGTTTACAGATTTTCATACAATATAGATTAATAAACACTGTATTAATTTACTTGATAATGTTTACAGATTTACATACAATATAGATTGATAAACACTGTATTAATTTACTTGATAATGTTTACAGATTTACATACAATATAGATTGATAAACACTGTATTAATTTACTTGATAATGTTTACAGATTTACATATAATATAGATTGATAAGCGTACGATTACTACCAACTAGGGTATGTCGCTGGGCTAAATAAAGGATATAGAATGAAGGTAGCATGTCTTGTGCGGTCGCCTCGTACTGTACAGGTTGTAGATTTTATTTCACTTCCAGAGTGAGAAAGATCAATGATCTCGTGACCATGTCGATCGTCATGTTTACAATTTGCTTCCAACCGTGGCGATCTGCAGCAGCTCTCTGTGATACAACCAAAGACATTCCTGTCAATTCTCTGATATTATCCACCCATCTTTTCTATTGTCCTCCCTGTCTTCTTTTGCCTGGTACTATGTTTTGCAAAATGGGTTTGACACATGTTTCTATGACTTCTGTTTTTTCTTTATTCCCCTGTGGGCTCCAGTCGAGAACTTGCCTGGCAAAGTTTGTGGCTAGCTTTTAGAAGTATCCAGCCTATCATCGCCAGTTGTTTAAACTCCCTATGCAGAAATAATCTAAATTTGAGAAGGTATAAGCGTTTACAGCAGAAATCTAAGAATAATAACGAACATATACTGGCAACAAACAGCGGCCATAAAGACTGGAAATCAATTGAGAATATATGGTATGAGTCAACTGCCAAGAGCATAAGAAGTCAATCACTAACCACTGGTCTAACGCAGCTCCCATACAGACTACAATAAAGCCGTTACTAAAGTCGACGACTAAGAGATTTATTTAATAAAACGGCCAATCAGGCAACAAAAATAGCAACTTTTGTTGCGACTTTTACCCAATCTCTGAACACAGCTGGGACATTTCTGTAGCGCTGAGAATAAAGGTTGCATGAGGCGTTCCAGTGAGAGCCTTTAATATAACCAATATTTGAAGATGAATCTATCTATCTCTATCTATTGACCTTTCGAGCCGTAGCCGGCCCATAGGGCGTAGACCAAGATACTCCTTCTCTTATCTAATTTTTAAACATTTCTAGCAGTTTTCAATTCTTTTAAAGATATTTTATCAAATCTCGCCATTTGTCTCTGTTCTGTGCAAGCAGCTTTATCTCACCAAGTGAGCCGATTCCTGCTGCTCTTGCCTCTCTCATCAATGTTCTTCTCAGCGTCTCTCTGGGTCTTCCTCTTTTTCTCCTACCTGTTGTTTCCCACATGAGGGCTTGCTTTGCTATTCGAATATTATGTCTTCTCATCACATGTCCAACGTATGACCATCGCCTTTTCTTTATTACTGAAGATATTAGTGGTTGATTGGCGATTTCTCTAATTTCCTTGTTTGTTTTGAATTCGTTCCATGCTATACCAAGTATTTTCCTTAGACATTTATTTTCGAATGCGTTCAACTTTGTTTTGTATGTCTCTTGTTGTTTTCCAGCTTTCACATGCATATGCAAGGGTTGATAGTACATTTGATTTTAATAGTCTAAGTTTCGTGTTTGTGTTGATGAGTTTTGATTTCCACAACTTTTCAAGGCTTCTGAAAGACATTGCTGCTTTAGCTATTCTGATTCTAATTTCTTTGCTTGTATCCCCTTCTCGATCAATGTGACTTCCAAGATAGATAAAAAAAAAGTGAAAATTAAAAGATGAATTTAGTCAAACATATATTTCAATTAATTGTATATTTCAATCAAACGTGTTCCATATGTTCTGTATTGAATGTAAACAAAAGATAGAGCAGCCAAATGTTTCCTGTAAACACAAACAATGAGAATCTGAGACAATATGAAAATTACGATTAAAATGTTTTGTTTGTTCTCGTAGGTTATTGAACAGCTTCCTTGCTGATTGATTCCCTCGCTGATTGACGCATTGGTTGATTGATGCCATCGCTGATTGAGATATTGGCTGATTGATGCTCTCGTTGATTGAAACATTGGTTGATTGATGCCCTCGGTAAATGACGCATTGGTTGATTGATGCCCTCGCCGATTGATGCCCACGCTGATTGATGTCCTCGCTGATTGACGCAATCACTGATTGATGCTCACACATTGGTTGATTGATGTTCTCGCTAATTGATATATCGGCATATTGATGCCTTGGATGATTGACGTGTTGTCTGATCAACCCCTCGCTGATTAGCACATTGGTTGATTGATGCCCTCGCAGATTGATGCCCTCGCAGATTGATGCCCTCGCTGATTGATGCTCACACATTGGTTGATTGATGCCCTCGCAGATTGATGCCCTCGCAGATTGATGCCCTCGCAGATTGATGCCCTCGCTGATTGATGCCCTCGCAGATTGATGCCCTCGCTGATTGATGCTCACACATTGGTTGATTGATGCCCTCGCAGATTGATGCCCTCGCAGATTGATGCCCTCGCAGATTGATGCCCTCGCTGATTGCAGTTCGTGTTGACTAGCATCATCGATGATTAACTTATTGGCTGATAGAAGACCTGACTGATTAACATTCTTGCCGATTGTTCCGATTGATTGACGTTCTTGCCGATTGTTCCGATTGATTGACGTTCTTGCCGATTGATCCGATTGATTGACGTTCTTGCTGATTGAAGTCCTGATCGATTGACGTTCTTGCTGATTGAAGTCCTGATTCATTGACGTTCTTGCTGATTAAAGTCCTGATTGATTGACGTTCTTGCTGATTGAAGTCCTGATTGATTGACGTTCTTTCCAATTGAAGCCCTGATTGATTGACGTTCTTGCTGATAGAAGTCCTAATTGATTGACGTTCTTGCTGATTGATTGACGCTCTTGCCAATTGAAGTCCTGATTGATTGACGTTCTTGCTGATTGAAGTCCTGATTGATTGACGTTCTTGCCAATTGTAGTCCTGATTGATTGACGTTCTTGCTGCTTGAAGTCCTGATTGATTGATGTTCTTGCTGATTGAAGTCCTGATTGATTGACGTTCTTGCTGATTGAAGTCCTGATTAATTGTCGTTCTTGCTGATTGAAGTCCTGATTGATTGACGTTCTTTAAGATTGAAGTCCTGATTGATTGACGTTCTTGCTGATTGAAGTCCTGATTGATTGACGTTCTTTCCAATTGAAGCCCTGATTGATTGACGTTCTTGCTGATAGAAGTCCTAATTGATTGACGTTCTTGCTGATTGATTGACGCTCTTGCCAATTGAAGTCCTGATTGATTGACGTTCTTGCTGATTGAAGTCCTGATTGATTGACGTTCTTGCCAATTGTAGTCCTGATTGATTGACGTTCTTGCTGCTTGAAGTCCTGATTGATTGATGTTCTTGCTGATTGAAGTCCTGATTGATTGACGTTCTTGCTGATTGAAGCCCTGATTGATCGACGTTCTTGCTGATTGAAGCCCTCATTGATTGATGTTCTAGCTAATTGAAGTCCTGATTGATTGACGGTCTTGCCGATTGAAGTCCTGATTGATTGACGCTCTTGCAGATTGAAGTCCTGATTGATTGACGTTCTTGCTGATTGAAGCCCTGATTGATTAACGTTCTTGCTGATTGAAGTCCTGATTAATTGACGTTCTTGCTGATTGAAGTCCTGATTGATTGACGTTCTTGCCAATTGAAGTCCTGATTGATTGACGTTCTTGCTGATTGAAGTCCTGATTGATTAACGTTCTTGCTGATTGAAGTCCTGATTAATTGACGTTCTTGCTGATTGAAGTCTTGATTGATTGACGTTCTTGCTGATTGAAGTCCTGACTGTTTGACGTTGGCGCTGATTTAAATCCTGACTGATTGAAGTTCTTGCCGATTGAAAATCCGATTGATTGTCGTTCTTGCCGATTGAAATCCTGTTTGATTGACGTTCTTTCCGACTGAAGCCCTGATTGATTGACCTTCTTGCCGATTGAAGACCTGATTGATTGACGTTCGCGTTGATTTATATCCTGACTGATTGACGTTCTTGCCGATTGAAGTCCTGACTGATTTACGTTCTTGTTGATTGAATATCCAATTGATTGACGTTCTTGCCGCTTGAAGTCCTGATTGATTGGCGTTCGCGCTGATTTAAGTCCTGATTGAATGACGTTATTGCCGATTGAAGTACTGATTCATTGGCGTTCTTGCCGATTGAAGTCCTGATGGATTGACGTTCGCACTGACTGAAGTCCTGACTGAGTGACGGTCTTATTGATTGAAGTCCTGATTGATTGACGTTCGCACTGATTGAAATCCTGATTGATTGACATTCTTGCCGATTGAAGTCCTGATTAATTGATGCTCTTGCCGATTGAAGTCATGATTGCTTAACGCTCATGTCGTTTGAAGTCCTGATTGATTGACGTTTGCGCTGATTGAAGTAGTGATTGATTGACACTCTTGCCCATTTAAGTCCTGTTTGATTGACGCTCTTGCTGATTGAAGTCCTGATTGATTGACGTTCTTGCTGATTGAAGACCTGATTGATTGACGCTCTTGCTGATTGAAGTCCTGATTGATTGACGCTCTTGCTGATTGAAGACCTGATTGATTGACACTCTTGCCGATTTAAGTCCTGTTTGATTGACGTTCTTGCTGATTGAAGTCCTGATTGATTGACGTTCTTGCTGATTGAAGACCTGATTGATTGACGCTCTTGCTGATTGAAATCCTGATTGATTGACGCTCATGCTGATTGAAGTCCTGATTGATTGACGTTCTTGCTGATTGAAGACCTGATTGATTGACCTTCTTGCTGATTGAAGTCCTGATTGATTGACGTTCTTGCTGATTGAAGACCTGATTGATTGACCTTCTTGCTGATTTAAGTCCTGATTGATTGACGCTCATGCTGATTGAAGTCCTGATTGATTGACGTTCTTGCTGATTGAAGACCTGATTGATTGACGTTCTTGCTGATTGAAGTCCTGATTGATTGACGCTCTTGCTGATTGAAGTCCTGATTGATTGACGTTCTTGCTGATTGAAGACCTGATTGATTGACGTTCTTGCTGATTGAAGTCCTGATTGATTGACGCTCTTGCTGATTGAAGTCCTGACTGTTTGATTGCTGCTAGAAGATGGCTAAAAAAGATAAATCATCAAAAGGCAAGAAAGGGAAAGGCAAAGATCGCAAGATGAAAAGCAAAGGTAAGCATTTCCTGAAGCGTGTCTGGAATATGCTGGCAGTCTTAGCTGATGTTAGTTGTACCACCATTGCGGTGATGGGGTAATTAGAACAACTGGTTAAAGAGACACGGGGGATGTTAGTTGTACCACTATTGTGGTGATGGGGTAATTAGAACAACTGGTTAAAGAGACACGGGGGGATGTTAGTTGTACCACCATTGCGGTGATGGGGTAATTAGAACAACTGGTTAAAGAGACACGGGGGGATGTTAGTTGTACCACCATTGTGGTGATGGGGTAATTAGAACAACTGGTTAAAGAGACACGGGGGGGGATGTTAGTTGTACCACCATTGTGGTGATGGGGTAATTAGAACAACTGGTTAAAGAGACACGGAGGGATGTTAGTTGTACCACCATTGTGGTGATGGGGTAATTAGAACAACTGGTTAAAGAGACACGGGGGGGGGTGGTAGTTGTACCACCATTGTGGTTATGGGGTAATTAGAACAACTGGTTAAAGAGACACGGGGGGGGGTGGTAGTTGTACCACCATTGCGGTTATGGGGTAATTAGAACAACTGGTTAAAGAGACACGGGGGGGGGCGGGTGTTAGTTGTACCACCATTGCGGTTATGGGGTAATTAGAACAACTGGTTAAAGAGACACGGGGGGTGGGGGGTGTTAGTTGTACCACCATTGCGGTTATGGGGTAATTAGAACAACTGGTTAAAGAGACACGGGGGGGGGGTGTTAGTTGTACCACCATTGCGGTGATGGGGTAATTAGAACAACTGGTTAAAGAGACACGGACGTGGTGATGAGATAAGTGACAAAACAGGTAGAGATACCACCATTAGAGCAGTGAGGTAAATGACAGAATTAGTAGAAATATCACTATTAATGTAATGAGGTAAATGACAGAATTGGTAGAAATATCACTATTAATGTAATGAGGTAAATGACAGAATTGGTAGAAATATCACTATTAATGTAATGAGGTAAATAGCAGAATTGGTAGAAATATCACTATTAATGTAATGAGGTAAATGGCAGAATTGGTAGAAATATTACTATTAATGTAATGAGGTAAATGACAGAATTGGTAGAAATATCACTATTAATGTAATGAGGTAAATAGCAGAATTGGTAGAAATATCACTATTAATGTAATGAGGTAAATGACAGAATTGGTAGAAATATCACTATTAATGTAATGAGGTAAATGACAGAATTGGTAGAAATATCACTATTAATGTAATGAGGTAAATGACAGAATTGGTAGAAATATCACTATTAATGTAATGAGGTAAATAGCAGAATTGGTAGAAATATCACTATTAATGTAATGAGGTAAATGGCAGAATTGGTAGAAATATCACTATTAATGTAATGAGGTAAATGGCAGAATTAGTATAATATCACTCTTTAATATAATGAGGTAAATGGCAGAATTAGTATAATATCACTATTAATGTAATGAGGTAAATGGCAGAATTGGTAGAAATATCACTATTAATGTAATGAGGTAAATAGCAGAATTGGTAGAAATATCACTATTAATGTAATGAGGTAAATGGCAGAATTGGTAGAAATATCACTATTAATGTAATGAGGTAAATGGCAGAATTGGTAGAAATATCACTATTAATGTAATGAGGTAAATGGCAGAATTGGTAGAAATATCACTATTAATGTAATGAGGTAAATAGCAGAATTAGTAGAAATATCACTATTAATGTAATGAGGTAAATAGCAGAATTAGTAGAAATATCATTATTAATGTAATGAGGTAAATAGCAGAATTAGTAGAAATATCACTATTAATGTAATACAAAACAATCATCTTGTAAAAGTAACAATAATGAAGTATGACATCACAGTAGAACATTGCACAGAGCTGCTAACTTCACAATATATTTTTTTACATTAAATTGAGATAATTTTTTGTAGAGAGATGCCAAGAATGGCGCAAGAAAAAAATAATAATTTGATAAAACTTGTGTTTCGAGATATGGTCGTTATCAATACAAAAATGAAAGAATAAGATTCAGAATGGATAAAAACAGGAGGCGGAAAGATGTGGTATTGATAAACATAGGAAATAAATTGTCAGCACACAGCACAGCACATATCAAATTGTGTTCAGTCATTTTCCTCTCGTGCAAATGATGGCACATAGGGCGGAAGTCATAGTTCTTTACAATTGACAACATGCTGCTAGTTCTTGTAGATCGTAAACTTCTAAAACTACAATCGACCCAACGTGAACTTCTGAAACTAGAATCCACCCAACGTTAACTTCTAAAACTAGAATAGACTCAACGTTAACTTCTGAAACTACAATCGAGCCAACGTGAACTTCTAAAACTAGAATAGACCCAACGTAAACATATAAAACTAGAATAGACCCAACGTAAACATATAAAACTAGAATCGACCCAACGGGAACTTCTAAAACTAGAATCCACCCAACGTGAACATATAAAACTAGAATAGACCCAACGTTAACTTCTGAAACTACAATCGACCCAACGTAAACTTTTAAAAGTAGAATCGACCCAACGTGAAATTCTAAAACTAGATTCGACCCAACGTAAACTTCTAAAACTAGAATCGACCCAACGTAAACTTCTAAAACTAGGATCGACCCAACGTAAACTTCTAAAACTAGAAGCGACCCAACGTGAACTTCTAAAACTAGAAATGACCCAAAGTGAACTTCAAAAACTAGAATGGACCAAACGTGAACTTCTAAAACTGGAATGGACCCAATGTGAATTAATTTGGATCATAGTCAAAGAGAGTCTTTGACAAAGAGAAACTTAGGAGACACATTCCTTTTTGAAATATAGAGCAAAAGGGTGTGTAAATTATATACGCGGCCGGCACTCAGGGAGTGTTGAATCATTCGGCACAGTAGCTTATCTTTATTACAAATTTAGCACAAACTGGTAGTTGTAATTCCAATAATATTTGCTAGGTTATAAATTACAAGTTCGGCGACCATAATTTTCAACGGCTTCTAAAATATCTATTACACGTTGCGCCCCGCCCACCCATATATATATATATATATATATATATATATATATATATATATATATATATATATATATATATAGATTGAACAAGCTTGGTGATAGTATGCATCCTTGTCTTGCTCCTCTTTTTATGTCCATGGGTGTATAGTTCTCCTTGTTATATCTTAATTATTGCTGTTTGCTTCCAGTACAAATTACAAGATGAAGTTTTAAAACAACTGAAAATAAAAAGAGAACTACTAAATACAATTAAGACAAGACAAATGAAATTTTTGGGGCATGTTAAAAGACACAACAACCTACTAAAAGTAATATTGGAAGGGAAAATACAAGGTAAAAGAGGCAGAGGAAGACCAAGACTAACATGAAAGAATAACATCAAAAGATGGACAAGTCAATCTATGACAGCCTGCACCATCAAAGCAAGAAACAGAGTAGAATGGCAATCCATGGTAGCCAACCTTCGTTGGGGAGAAGGCACTCGATGACGATGACGATATATATATATATATATATATATATATATATATATATATATATATATATATATATATATATTATATATATATATATATATATATATATATATATATATATATATATATATATATTCGTGCTTCTATTTATGGTACCCTAAACATTTTCTTAATTTATATTCATTTGTAGGCAATGAAAACAAAAAGAAAGGCGTCTTGAAACATCCTGCTGCAGATAATGACAGCGGATCTATGGTAGAGGGAGTGCCAGTGGAAGCACAGCAGAAGACTGAAGGTATGAAGATGTGGCGTCATGACTGCCAAGTTTAGAATAAGGATAAGGAAATTGTAAAATTATCAATGCGATTTGTGGGATGGCAAATATGAGAGCACAGTTGTTTGTTACTGATATTTTAGTTAATTTGATCATTTGTGTTTATCCAGGAAGATCAAATATCTATGATGCTCCCATTCTACATTCACCGTCATTAGAAGAACATTATCTGACATTTCTTTGTAAATGAAAATCGCATCCCGTAAAATTATAAAATATGATAATTCTGAAATATGATATCCTTATATCTGGGAGTTGGTATCTTTATGTCTGTGAGTTGACGTCTTTATGTTTGCCAGCTGATATCCTTATATCTGGGAGTTGGTATCTTTATGTCTGTGAGTTGACGTCTTTATGTTTGCCAGCTGACATCCTTATATCTGGGAGTTGGTATCTTTATGTCTGTGAGTTGATATCTTTAAGTTTGCCAGCTGACATCCTTATATCTGGGAGTTGGTATCTTTATAACTATGAGTTGATGTCTTTATGTCTGTGAGTTCACATCTTATGTGCCCGTGAAGTGACAGCTTTATTTCTGTGAGTTGACATCCTACATGTCTGGGAATTGAGATCTTTATTTCTGTGAGTTGACATCCTACATGTCTGGGAATAGAGATCTTTATTTCTGTGAGTTGACATCCTACATGTCTGGGAATTGAGATCTTTATTTCTGTGAGTTGACATCCTACATGTCTGGGAATTGAGATCTTTATTTCTGTGAGTTGACATTCTTATGTATGTGAGTTGACAACTTTTTGTCTGTGAGTTGACATCCTTAGGTCTGTGAGTTGACATCCTTATGTCTGTGAGTTGACATCTTTATTCATGTGAGTTGATATCATATGAGCTTGTTAAGTGACATCTTTATTTCTGTGAGCTTACATCACTGTGGCTGTATTTTTTTTGTCTTTGAAGTTATATTCATATCATCGAATTTAACATTCCTTACCAGTGGTTTGTCATCTTTGTGCCTGTGAGTTATCATCCCTTACCAGTGGTTTGTCATCTTTGTGCCTGTGAGTTATCATCCTTTTGCCTGTGTAAAGTAAATATTATCTTCCCTACCTTGTACGAGCAACATGATGTTAGTGACTATATGCTTCAATAACTAACGGAATATTATTCTCATATATGGACGATATCACGCCAGTCGTTTCTACTTTCCAGAACAATATGAGGTACCCATTTTGTATAGGCTGGGTGAATCCCGGAGCCTTTAGGTTTGAAAAAAAAAGTCGGCCAATTCTGGGAAATGAACCGAGACAATTCTGATCAGGAGGCAAGGCACTAAACTCTCATCCACCAAGGTTCTTTATGTCTGTGTTGGATTGTATAATTGTAATTTGATCAATGGTTGTTAAGGGTGCCATTGCTGCCATGCACAAACGTCACGCACGTTTGTAAACAACGGCCTGCCCAACCGACCACGAGGCCCGTTCGTCATCTAATCGGGTCACAGCAAGCACCGCAGAGAAGTTTATTTGTAATCATTTTAAATATTACTTTCTGTCTCAGATATTTCATAATGAAGTGGCTATGTGGTTTTGGTTCATTCACTTACATATTCGTGTGTGTGTGTGTGCGCGCGCGCATGTGTGTGTGTGTGTGTGGTTTTATTGTTCCAACTGACGGCCTACTGAACCACAACGTTATGTTGATTGTGTATTGCCTCTTGTTGACAGAAAGTAGATGCAACCATACAACTTTATTGTTTTTCTGTTCTTTTCATTCTTTCGAGCGCCACGTTATATTTCTTAAGTTCCACAAATTTAATAATTTCTGATTTCTCTTATTTTAAAGATAAGGGAGAAAGTAAAGAAATGGCCAGTGAACCGACATCAGTTAGTAATATGGATGGTGGGAGCGCAGCAGCGACAGAGGGTGGTGCTACTGGTGACATGACCATGAAGGCTGGTGATGATGCGAAACCGACGTCACAAGCAGAAGGTGAGAAGGATCAAGATGGCGCTGAGCAAGTGGTGGCCGGCAAGATCCCGCCAATCTTGAACTACACAATTAACCTGGCGTCTTTGACTAACAACGAGGAAACTGCACTTCAAAGCGTGTTGACCAAGGATGCAGCTGTGGAGAAGATTGTTAGTGATAAAGTCAAGTAAGTGAATTCATTACAAATTACGTATCAAATTAGAGAGGCTCTACAGTAATCATAAATGTGGTTAAATCTTGAACAAAATACACAGAAATTTAACGCTAGACTGCAACTTATGTAACTTGTGATCATCATCAAGTGCCATACCTGCTGGCGTAGGTGATCATGTCTCTCCACAACTTTCGATCTCGACAGTTATTTATCATTTCTGTTGCTGACCTTCTGTCAAGCCATTCTCTTAAAGCTGTCTGGTATCTTTTCTCTTTGCTTCCCTCTATCTCTTCATCCCTCAATTTTCCTAGTTGTCACAATATATTCCAGCTGTTCCCCTCTCATTACATGGCCAAAACGAGATGATTGTTTCTTCCTAATTTTGGAAATTAACTTTTTGATAGAATAAACATAAACAACTTATAGACTGCCTAAAAGGTATACATCTAGAATCTATACTGGGGGCAAACAGCAGTAATAAAATATAACAAAGAGAACTCTACACCCATTGTATAAATAGAAGAGTAATACATGGATGCATCCTATCACCAAACTTGTTCAATCTATACACTGAGCAAATCTTTAAAGCCATCACAGAGATGCCAGGCCTAAACATTAATGGAAAGATAATCAATAGCTTAAGATATGCTGATGATACTGTATTACTAGCAGAAAATCCTAAAGATTTACAACAATTACCTAATCAAATAAACAGGACAAGGAAATAATTTGAATTAGATATGAATATCAAAAAGATTAAAACTATGATCATAAGGAAAGAAAATACTCAAAACCTACAAATAAATATCACAGTTAAATGAATAGACCTGGAGACAGTTCAGAGCTACAACTACCTGGGACATACTATAACCAGTGATGGGAAATGTAAAACTGAAACAAAAGAATAGGAATGGCAAAAAGTAATTTTAATGCAATGAAAAGTGTACTAACATCAAAACAAATAACACCAGGTTTTAAACTAAGAATCGTAAAATGTTATATCTCCTCGACATTCTTGTATGGTGCAGAAACATGGACATTAGACAAGAAAACAGAACAGAAAATTGTAGCCTTTGAAATGTGGATTTATAGAAGAATAGGTAGAATTGGATGGAAAGAAAAGAAAATAAACGATGAAGTTTTAAAACAACTAAAAATGAAAAGAGAACTACTAAACACAATTAGAACAATACAAATGAAATTTTTGGGGAATGTTAAAAGACACAACAGTCTACTAAAAGTAATCTTGTAAGGGAAAATACAAGGTAATAGAGGCAGAGGCAAACCAAGACTAATATGGACGAATAACATCAAAAGATGAACAGGTCAGCCAGTTACAACCTGCACCATCCAAACAAGAGACAGAGCGGATTGGCGCTCCATGGTAGACAACCCTCGATGCGGAGACGCCACTCAATGAAAAAAAAAGTATCACGTGACTGCACGCAGTACTCTCTCTCTCTCTCTCTCTCTCTCTCTCTCTCTCATGTCTGCTTTATTATGCTTATTTTCCTCTCATCCTGTTCTGGCTTATTGTTTCTAGCGTTCTGCGAATGGAGATCAAGAAGTTGCGAGCCCAGGGGGCGCCTAAAGCCAAGAAGAAGTTGCCGACTCTGGGTACCATGTGCATGCGCTGCAGGAGGTCCCTTGGCATTCTTGGAATGGTGACGTCACTGGTCTGGAAGGGATCTCGTTGTCAACGCTGCAGGTTCCATATCTGCAACAAATGTCGGAGCATGCAACCAAACGGTCAATGGATGTGTTCGCTGTGTCTGCGGTACAGGTCAGTCCTTCTCTAAATCTTGTTAGCTCTTACCGGCAATTTGAAACTGGCACACAAATGTAAACAAAGTTCTGTAAACATTTAGTGGAACAAATATTTTAAATAATGGGCTTTTGGTGCAACAAATGTTTGAAATAATGGGCTGTTGGTGCAACACATATTTTAAATAATGGAATTTTGGTGCAACAAATATTTTAAATAATGGGCTTTTGGTGCAACAAATATTTGAAATAATCGACATTTGGTGGAACAAATATTTGAAATAATGGGCTTTTGGTCAATAAATATTTTAAATAATGGGCTTTAGGTGCAACAAATGTTTGAAATAATGGGCTTTTGGTGCAACAAATATTTGAAATTATGGGCTTTTGGTCAATAAATATTTTAAATAATCGACATTTGGTGGAACAAATATTTGAAATAATGGGCTTTTGGTCAATAAATATTTTAAATAATCGACATTTGGTGCAACAAATATTTGAAATAATGGGCTTTTGGTCAATAAATATTTTAAATAATCGACATTTGGTGGAACAAATGTTTGAAATAATGGGCTTTTGGTGCAACACATATTTTAAATAATGGAATTTTGGTGCAACAAATATTTTAAATAATGGGCTTTTGGTGGAACAAATATTTGAAATAATGGGCTTTTGGTCAATAAATATTTTAAATAATGGGCTTTAGGTGCAACAAATGTTTGAAATAATGGGCTTTTGGTGCAACAAATATTTGAAATAATGGGCTTTAGGTGCAACAAATGTTTGAAATAATGGGCTTTTGGTGCAACAAATATTTGAAATAATGGGCTTTTGGTGCAACAAATGTTTGAAATAATGGGCTTTTGGTGCAACAAATATTCGAAATTATGGGCTTTTGGTGCAACAAATTTTTGAAATAATGGGCTTTTAGTGCAACAAATATTTGAAATAGTAGGCTTTTGGTCAATAAATATTTAAAATAATGGGCTTTAGGTGCAACAAATGTTTGAAATAATGGACTTTTAGTGCAACAAATATTTGAAATAATGGGCTTTAGGTGCAACAAATGTTTGAAATAATGGGCTTTTGGTGCAACAAATATTTGAAATAATGGGCTTTTGGTGCAACAAATATTTGAAATAATCGACATTTGGTGGAACAAATATTTGAAATAATCGACATTTGGTGGAACAAATATTTAAAATAAACGACATTTGGTGGAACAAATATTTGAAACAAACGACATTTTGTCAACAAATATTTGAAATAAACATGTGCTGTTAAAACTTGTTTAAGTGTTCTTGTAGGTCTTCTATTTTCCCATATATTAGTGCCTGATCGTCTGCGAATAGAAGCTCGTTGATCTCCTCTGTCTCTGATGGGTTGGCTAACTTGCATATGCAGTCCATGTAGGTAATAAACAAAAGAGGGATAGTATGCACCCCTGTTTTACTCCTGATCTAACTTCGAAGTGGTCTGTGTGCCACACACACACACACACGCCCACAATCTTACACACACAAACACATACACTTACACACACACAAGCATACACACAAGCACTAACACACAAGTTTCTAGTCTTTACAACATATATTTCTACATCCTTACACACACACAAGCATACACACAAGCACTAACACACAAGTTTCTAGTCTTTACAACATATATTTCTACATCCTTACATACACACAAGCACTAACACACAAGTTTCTAGTCTTTACAACATATATTTCTACATCCTTACATACACACAAGCACACACACAAGCACTAACACACAAGTTTCTAGTCTTTACAACATATATTTCTACATCCTTACACACACACAAGCACTAACACACAAGTTTCTAGTCTTTACAACATATATTTCTACATCCTTACACACACACAAGCACTAACACACAAGTTTCTAGTCTTTACAACATATATTTCTACATCCTTACACACACACAAGCACTAACACACAAGTTTCTAGTCTTTACAACATATATTTCTACATCCTTACACACACACAAGCACTAACACACAAGTTTCTAGTCTTTACAACATATATTTCTACATCCTTACATACACACAAGTTTCTAGTCTTTACAACATATATTTCTACATCCTTACACACACATGAAGTTGGGCTCGAGATGGCCAAGGTATTGACGTCACTTTGCCACCTACTGCTGACGTCACAGAAAAACACTTATTGCGAGCTGTCAAGACCCCCCTCCCCACCTCCACCTCCAGACAAAACTATATGGGCCACTGCAAGAATTACAAAAGACAGTAAAATTCATACAGGAAACGACATTGCTGATATAGACAATACTTCGAGCGAACGAAAGATAGATAGATAGACCTCCACCTCCTTACCCCATTTTCCTACACCGTTCTGACATTCTGTTTTGGCGAAAAAAAGTAAAATCTGATAAAATGAGTGGGGTCAAAGCGGAAGGCAAATTTTGTCCATCCAGAAAAAATCTGACGCCACTGTCTTCAAGTCAAAGTTATCAAGCGTCGCTAGAAGCATAAAGTAACAGAGTGGTCTTTTCTTAGCAATCGACGAATAAGATACAACACGTGATAGTAAAAGCAACTTACAGAACTACCAGAACTACTCACAACTAATAGTATTACTACTGCAGAAACTACTACCGTATTATTGCGGCTGGAACAGCAGTTATTGCTAATATATAGCTACTGCAACAGCAATCACTACTATTTACAGCAGCAGCAACTACTACTGCTACTGCTGCTGCTACAACATCAATTACTATAATTACATCAATAACAAAAGCAATTCCTTCTACTACCACTACTACAGCCACTAATATTATGATACACCCACTGATACTACTACTACCACTGATACTACTACAACTGCTACTACTACCACTGATACTACTACTATTGATACTACTACTATTGATACTACTACCACTGCTACTACTACCACTGATACTACTACCACTGCTACTACTATCACTGATACTACTACTATTGATACTACTACCACTGCTACTACTATCACTGATACTACTACTATTGATACTACTACAACTGCTACTACTATCACTGATACTACTACTATTGATACTACTACCACTGCTACTACTACACTGTACCACTGATACTACTACTGTAGCCGCGAGTAGGGGGAGACCACGAGAAATGAGGGTGAGTAGGGGAAAGCGTGAGTCTCGGGACAGGTGATAAGGTAGCCGGAAGTTGGAAGTCCACGAGAAATTAGGAAAATATGTGAAGGGTGAAACTCGAGATAAGTGAGAGGGTCTAGTAGACGAGTAAATAGACACGTGAGTTGAGTTGATTGGAGGAGAGCGGAGGAAATCGTTTTTGATTGGATGATACGAGGGATATTTGAAGACGGGACACAAAGAAACGAAAGGAAAGCTAGCTCTGACGGCAGAGATGCCACACACCTAGGATTAGGTAGGGGCGGCCACGCTGTGTGGTTAGCCCATAGGAGCTGACAATAGCCCAAACCAGTAAGTAGTGCTTAAGTTTTAAAGTTTAGACCTAGAGAGCTCTGACGAGAGAGATGCCAGACCCCTAGAATTAGGGGTCTGGCAATGGCCCAAGGTAGCCAGTCGTGTTCAAGTGAATTATAGTAAACGACAAGAGTAGATAGAATAGAGCAGAGATAGATTAGGGAATTGTTCAGTGGGGAACAGTTCCCAGTTATTAAGTTCGTATAGTTAAGTGTGTGAGAGCCTAAGGCCCAGTGGCGAGTAATATTGCTACTGAGCAGTGTGATCGACCATACAGCACAGACAGTTGGTCATGTTAATTATTTGTACATATGTTGGCATAAGGCGTCCATTTGTTGGGTCAGTTGAATAAAGACTTGTTCGCCTCAAAATGGTCTGGTGTTGTTTGTTCTAACAGTCAGCTGATCACGCCAGGCGGAGTGAGACTTGAGGAAAAGAAAAAAGTCACGGGCACAACTCAACGAAGTTCTATACTTAGCCACAGGACACGGTTGTAGACGTGTCGATTCCCAAGCAAGCGGCCTCGTGCATGACCGAGTATCCAGGTGTCACGAGATGAGAGCTACGGGCGACGTGAGTCGCCATTCATCAAATTTTACTACCAGAGACCGGGGAAGTAAACAACATGTCCAGTGGTCCCATTCAGAAATAGCACCACCACCAAAAGTGTAGCGTGAGCAGGAGGGGCGGGCTATCGGGGGCAACTGGTGACAGGTCAATCAGCGGATGACAGTGTTACCAGATAGTAGTCATGTCAATCAGCTGATGACAGTGTTACCAGATAGTAGTCATGTCAATCAGCTGATGACAGTGTTACCTGGGTAGTCATGTTAATAAGCTGATGACAAGTGTTACCAGATAGTAGTCATGTCAATCAGCTGATGACAGTGTTACCAGGGTAGTCATGTCAATCAGCTGATGACAGTGTTACCAGATAGTAGTCATGTCAATAAGCTGATGACAGTGTTATCTGGGTAGTCATGTTAATAAGCTGATGACAGTGTCACCAGGGTAGTCATGTCAATAAGCTGATGACAGTATTACCAGGGTAGTCATGTCAATCAGCTGATGACAGTGTTACCAGATAGTAGTCATGTCAATCAGCTGATGACAGTGTTACCAGATAGTAGTCATGTCAATCAGCTGATGACAGTGTTACCAGATAGTAGTCATGTCAATCAGCTGATGACAGTGTTACCAGGGTAGTCATGTTAATAAGCTGATGACAGTGTTACCAGGGTAGTCATGTCAATAAGCTGATGACAGTGTTACGAGGGTAGTCATGTCAATAAGCTGATGACAGTGTTACCAGGGTAGTCATGTTAATAAGCTGATGACAGTGTTACCAGGGTAGTCATGTCAATAAGCTGATGACAGTGTTACCAGGGTAGTCATGTCAATAAGCTGATGACAGTGTTACCAGGGTAGTCATGTCAATAAGCTGATGACAGTGTTACCAGGGTAGTCATGTCAATAAGCTGATGACAGTGTTACCAGGGTAGTCATGTCAATAGGTTGATGACAGTGTTACCAGGGTAGTCATGTCAATAGGTTGATGACAGTGTTACCAGGGTAGTCATGTCAATAGGTTGATGGCAGTGTTACCAGGGTAGTCATGTCAATAGGTTGATGACAGTGTTACCATGGTAGTCATGTCAATAAGTTGATGACAGTGTTACCAGGGTAGTCATGTCAATAAGTTGATGACAGTGTTACCAGGGTAGTCATGTCAATAAGTTGATGACAGTGTTACCAGGGTAGTCATGTCAATAAGTTGATGACAGTGTTACCAGGGTAGTCATGTCAATAAGTTGATGACAGTGTTACCAGGGTAGTCATGTCAATAAGTTGATGACAGTGTTACCAGGGTAGTCATCCATCAACAAAGTTCTCGGTAACAATATCACCGTCGAAGAAATGAACCTGATCGAGTTACACCATTTGAGCAGGAGAAATACACCTTTTCGGGGACACTACTACTACTATCAGTACTACTACAGCTGCCACTACTACTACTACAATCACAACTATTAATAATACTAATATTACTACCACTACTACTACTACTTCTGCTGCTACTACTACCGCCTCTACTACTAACATTACTACTATTACTGCCACTAATGTCACTGCCACTACTACAACAACCACCATCATCACTACTACTACTTCTTCTACTACTACCACCACTACTATGGATACTATAGCTGCTACTACTACTACTACTACTACCACTATTACAACTACTACCACTACAGCTACTACAACCATTATTAAAACTACTATCACTACTGCTGCTACTATTACTACCACTAATACAACAGCTACTACAACTACTGCTGCTGATACTACTACTACTACTACTACTGCTACTACCACCACCACCACTACTTCTACTACTACTACTACTGTTACTACCACTATTACAACAACCACTGCTACCACTACTCTAACTAATACAATTGCTGCTACCACTACCACTGCTACCACCACTATTACAACAACTACTACCACTACAACTAATACTACCACTACAGCTGCTACTACTACTATTACTACTAGTATTACAACTTCTACAACAACTGCTACTACCACTAATAGTACTTCTATTATAACAACAACTACCACTACTGCTGCTACTACTACCACTATTACAATAACATCAACTATTACCACCACTACCATAACAAATCTATAATTGCTGCTACTACCACTACTATTACCGCTACTATTACCACCACCACTACTACAACTACTACTACTGCTATAACTACCACTACTATTTCCACTACTACCACCATAACTACCACCACTACTACGACAACCACTACTACCATAACCACCACTATTACCACTATTACTACTACCACTACTGTCACTGCTATGACTACTACTACCACCGCTACTCCTACTACTACTACCACTACTACTACAACAATTGCTACCACTATAGCCACAACTACAACAACTACTGCTACAACTATTATCACTATTACCACGACTACAACCACTACTACAACTACTGCTACCATTATTACCACCACTACTACAACTGCTGCTGCCACTACTACCACTACTACCACCACTACTACAACCACTGCTACTACTATTACCACTACTACCACTACTACCACCACTACTACAACTACTGCTACTACTATTGCCACTACTACCACTACTACTACAACTACTGCTACTACTATTACCACTACTACCACCACTACTACAACTACTGCTACTACTATTGCCACTACTACCACTACTACCACCACTACTACAACCACTGTTACTACTATTACCAATACTACCACCACTACTACCACCACTACTACAACCACTACTACTACTATTACCACTATTACCACTACTACCACCGCTACTACAACTACTGCTACAACTACAGTGAAACACTGACAGCCGCTGGCATCTATCTTACCCCCACAGAGAGATTCAACAACTAACAGGCACGTGGGTGGCTGGTGGCTGTCCTGGCATCTCTGGCAGCGACCTCCTTCGGGTTTCTCTCAAGGAAAAATGTAAGCCATTTTGTTCTTGTCGTTGGACATGCAGGTCTGTGCTATCTGGCTATGTTGCTAATACATTCATCATCATCATCATCAACATCATCATCATCACCATCATCAAGTATCGTGTCTGCTGGTATAATTGATGATCCCTCTCCACAATTTTCTGTCTCTATTCTACCCACGGAACCAGTTTCGTTATAGTCAGCAATTCCCCAAATCCGCCCCACCACTTGTCACAGCATTTTCCCAAATGTATCGACAACTTACATTGACAAGGTCGCTCCGTGCACGTCCTACTCGACTGTACAGGCGATGATTACAAACTTATTTACTCGCCTCCTGCAATTCTTTTCTTTCTCCTCTAATTTTCGGTCGGAGCATAGGGCACCCACAAGAGATCTGCACCTAATCTGATCTGAAGCTAGCATAGAGAGCTCTCGCCATGACTTGCCAACCTCTTTCATTTCATCATGTATGGATCGTCGCCATGTCCCCAACTGTCTATTTTTCTTTTTATTTGCCAGGAGGTGTCCATGTTAGTCCTAGGTGCGGATTCCTTATTCGTTCCATATGTAGAATGTGGCCTAGCCATTTTCAACGTCTTCCTTTCACTTCCAACTTCCAGAGGTTGATGTATTTAATGCCTGATCTTTTGGCGGCTTCTTTGTTTGTGATGTGTTGATTCCAATGGATGTTTATAATCTCATTAAGACAGCGACTTTCAAATCTTGGTAGTGGATTTTCTTAAACGATGTATCTCACGATCTCAAAAAAAAAAAAAAAAAACACTCAGGGGTCACCGAAAATGGTAATTGGGAAGGTAGACGAAAAAGGTAGGGGGATGTTTAATGATCGAACAATAAAAAAATAAAAATTTTGAGGGATTTGTGTTTTGATTCGGTAAATTTTTACTGCGTATCGTAATATAGGGTTTAACCGTTTAATTACGATATTATCTGTAACTCTTCCATTTACGATACCGTAGTAAAAACTACTACCACTTAATTTTTAACACTTGGTGCTCTAAAAATAGTAATTTCTGAACTCTTGACAAAGTCCCATATGTTCCCTCTAGGCAAAAAACGGGGACTCGAAATTTCTGGCTCAGGTTGATTTATGACCTGATTTTCAACTCATGGACCGGACAATGTTTATCGGAACGGTTGCCGTAAGTCTGTCCACATAGCGACCATACAGCGTTATTCGCTGTGTTTCCTACTTTTCGCATTTAATTAAATCAACATTTCTTTGTCTATATATATTTATTATTTTTGTTGTTGGCTTTCTAACAGACAATTCTTACTTACTCCGTCTGGTATCTTTTCTCGCTGTTTCCCTCTGCCTCTTCTTCCATAAATGTTTCCCGTTGTCACAATATACCGCAAATGTTCCCTTCTCGTTGCGTCGCTAAGATATGATTGCTACTTTCTGATGGTGAAATTAATTTTCTGTCTGGTCAGGTCAAAACGTTACATAGGAGAAGGTTGACAAAGTCTGTCAGTGGTGTCCCGACCTAGGAGAAGGTTGACAAAGTCTGTCAGTGGTGTCCCGACCTAGGAGAAGGTTGACAAAGTCTGTCAGTGGTGTCCCGACCTTGGAGAAGGTTGACAAAGTCTGTCAGTGGTGTCCCGACCTAGGAGAAGGTTGACAAAGTCTGTCAGTGGTGTCCCGACCTTGGAGAAGGTTGACAAAGTCTGTCAGTGGTGTCCCGACCTAGGAGAAGGTTGACAAAGTCTGTCAGTGGTGTCCCGACCTAGGAGAAGGTTGACAAAGTCTGTCAGTGGTGTCCCGACCTTGGAGAAGGTTGACAAAGTCTGTCAGTGGTGTCCCGACCTTGGAGAAGGTTGACAAAGTCTGTCAGTGGTGTCCCGACCTAGGAGAAGGTTGACAAAGTCTGTCAGTGGTGTCTCGAGCGGTCCCTAGGAGAAGGTTGACAAAGTCTGTCAGTGGTGTCCCGACCTAGGAGAAGGTTGACAAAGTCTGTCAGTGGTGTCTCGAGCGGTCCCTAGGAGAAGGTTGACAAAGTCTGTCAGTGGTGTCCCGACTTAGGAGAAGGTTGACAAAGTCTGTCAGTGGTGTCCCGACCTAGGAGAAGGTTGACAAAGTCTGTCAGTGGTGTCTCGAGCGGTCCCTAGGAGAAGGTTGACAAAGTCTGTCAGTGGTGTCCCGACCTAGGAGAAGGTTGACAAAGTCTGTCAGTGGTGTCTCGAGCGGTCCATAGGAGAAGGTTGACAAAGTCTGTCAGTGGTGTCCCGACCTAGGAGAAGGTTGACAAAGTCTGTCAGTGGTGTCTCGAGCGGTCCCTAGGAGAAGGTTGACAAAGTCTGTCAGTGGTGTCCCGACTTAGGAGAAGGTTGACAAAGTCTGTCAGTGGTGTCCCGAGCGGTCCCTAGGAGAAGGTTGACAAAGTCTGTCAGTGGTGTCCCGACATAGGAGAAGGTTGACAAAGTCTGTCAGTGGTGTCCCGACCTAGGAGAAGGTTGACAAAGTCTGTCAGTGGTGTCCCGACCTAGGAGAAGGTTGACAAAGTCTGTCAGTGGTGTCCCGACCTAGGAGAAGGTTGACAAAGTCTGTCAGTGGTGTCCCGACCTAGGAGAAGGTTGACAAAGTCTGTCAGTGGTGTCCCGACCTTGGAGAAGGTTGACAAAGTCTGTCAGTGGTGTCCCGACCTTGGAGAAGGTTGACAAAGTCTGTCAGTGGTGTCCCGACCTAGGAGAAGGTTGACAAAGTCTGTCAGTGGTGTCTCGAGCGGTCCCTAGGAGAAGGTTGACAAAGTCTGTCAGTGGTGTCCCGACCTAGGAGAAGGTTGACAAAGTCTGTCAGTGGTGTCTCGAGCGGTCCCTAGGAGAAGGTTGACAAAGTCTGTCAGTGGTGTCCCGACTTAGGAGAAGGTTGACAAAGTCTGTCAGTGGTGTCCCGACCTAGGAGAAGGTTGACAAAGTCTGTCAGTGGTGTCTCGAGCGGTCCCTAGGAGAAGGTTGACAAAGTCTGTCAGTGGTGTCCCGACCTAGGAGAAGGTTGACAAAGTCTGTCAGTGGTGTCTCGAGCGGTCCATAGGAGAAGGTTGACAAAGTCTGTCAGTGGTGTCCCGACCTAGGAGAAGGTTGACAAAGTCTGTCAGTGGTGTCTCGAGCGGTCCCTAGGAGAAGGTTGACAAAGTCTGTCAGTGGTGTCCCGACTTAGGAGAAGGTTGACAAAGTCTGTCAGTGGTGTCCCGAGCGGTCCCTAGGAGAAGGTTGACAAAGTCTGTCAGTGGTGTCCCGACATAGGAGAAGGTTGACAAAGTCTGTCAGTGGTGTCCCGACCTAGGAGAAGGTTGACAAAGTCTGTCAGTGGTGTCCCGACCTAGGAGAAGGTTGACAAAGTCTGTCAGTGGTGTCCCGACCTAGGAGAAGGTTGACAAAGTCTGTCAGTGGTGTCCCGACCTAGGAGAAGGTTGACAAAGTCTGTCAGTGGTGTCCCGACCTAGGAGAAGGTTGACAAAGTCTGTCAGTGGTGTCCCGACCTAGGAGAAGGTTGACAAAGTCTGTCAGTGTTGTCCCGACCTTGGAGAAGGTTGACAAAGTCTGTCAGTGGTGTCCCGACCTAGGAGAAGGTTGACAAAGTCTGTCAGTGGTGTCCCGACCTTGGAGAAGGTTGACAAAGTCTGTCAGTGGTGTCCCGACCTAGGAGAAGGTTGACAAAGTCTGTCAGTGGTGTCCCGACCTTGGAGAAGGTTGACAAAGTCTGTCAGTGGTGTCCCGACCTAGGAGAAGGTTGACAAAGTCTGTCAGTGGTGTCCCGACCTAGGAGAAGGTTGACAAAGTCTGTCAGTGGTGTCCCGACCTTGGAGAAGGTTGACAAAGTCTGTCAGTGGTGTCCCGACCTTGGAGAAGGTTGACAAAGTCTGTCAGTGGTGTCCCGACTTAGGAGAAGGTTGACAAAGTCTGTCAGTGGTGTCCCGACCTTGGAGAAGGTTGACAAAGTCTGTCAGTGGCGTCCCGACCTAGGAGAAGGTTGACAAAGTCTGTCAGTGGTGTCCCGACTTAGGAGAAGGTTGACAAAGTCTGTCAGTGGTGTCCCGACTTAGGAGAAGGTTGACAAAGTCTGTCAGTGGTGTCCCGACTTAGGAGAAGGTTGACAAAGTCTGTCAGTGGTGTCCCGACCTTGGAGAAGGTTGACAAAGTCTGTCAGTGGTGTCCCGACCTTGGAGAAGGTTGACAAAGTCTGTCAGTGGTGTCCCGACCTTGGAGAAGGTTGACAAAGTCTGTCAGTGGTGTCCCGACTTAGGAGAAGGTTGACAAAGTCTGTCAGTGGTGTCCCGAGCGGTCCCTAGGAGAAGGTTGACAAAGTCTGTCAGTGGTGTCCCGACCTAGGAGAAGGTTGACAAAGTCTGTCAGTGGTGTCCCGAGCGGTCCCTAGGAGAAGGTTAACAAAGTCTGTCAGTGGTGTCCCGAACGGTCTTTAGGAGAAGGTTGACCAAGTCTGTCAGTGTTGTCCCGACCTTGGAGAAGGTTGACAAAGTCTGTCACTGTTGTCCTGACCTTGGAGAAGGTTGACAAAGTCTGTCACTGTTGTCCCGACCTTGGAGAAGGTTGACAAAGTCTGTCAGTGTTGTCCCGGACTTGGAGAAGGTTGACAAAGTCTTTCAGTGTTATCCCGAACTTGGAGAAGGTTGACAAAGTCTGTCAGTGTTGTCCCGACCTTGGAGAAGGTTGACAAAGTCTGTCAGTGTTGTCCTGACCTTGGAGAAGGTTGACAAAGTCTGTCAGTGTTGTCCCGACCTAGGAGAAAGTATATATGTGGTAGAGAGAGTCTAGGCTGTAACATAAAGTATATGTGTGGTAGAGACAGTCTAGGTTGTGACATAAAGTATATGTGTGGTAGAGAGAGCCTAGGCTGTAACATAAAGTATATGTGTGGTAGAGAGAGTCTAGGCTGTAACATAAAGTATATGTGTGGTAGAGAGAGTCTAGGTTGTAACATGAAGTATATGTATGGTAGAGAGAGTCTAGGCTGTAGCATAAAGTATATGTGTGGTAGAGAGAGCCTAGGCTGTAACATAAAGTATATGTGTGGTAGAGAGAGTCTAGGCTGTATCATAAAGTATATGTGTGGTAGAGAGAGCCTAGGCTGTAACATAAAGTATATGTGTGGTAGAGAGTCTAGGCTGTAACATAAAGTATATGTGTGGTAGAGAGTCTAGGCTGTAACATAAAGTATATGTGTAGTAGAGAGTCTAGGCTGTAACATAAAGTATATGTGTGGTAGAGAGTCTAGGCTGTAACATAAAGTATATGTGTAGTAGAGAGTCTAGGCTGTAACATAAAGTATATGTGTGGTAGAGAGTCTAGGTTGTAACATAAAGTATATGTGTGGTAGAGAGTCTAGGTTGTAACATAAAGTATATGTGTGGTAGAGAGAGATAGTTAAGGTTGCTCACTATATCTATCTATCTGTCTGTCTGTCTGTCTGTCTGTCTTACTGTCTGTCCGTTCGTCAGACCGTCCGTCCGTCCATCAGTCTATCTGTCTATCATCCATCCACCCAAGCCCCACCCACCCGCCCATCCATGCATTCACCCGTCCATTTATCTATCCGTCCATACATCCGTCCATCTGTCTATCTATCAAATCTATATATCTGCCTGTCTTTCTATCAGCATGTCTGCCTGTCATCAAATCTATCTACCCATATATATATATATCTCAGGTATGATAGGAACGTCATGTTGTTGATATAGCAGACAGAAATACATACAGACATGTATGTTGATAGACAGATACATATATAACAACATGACGTTCATATCAAGGTACTCCTTAGTATATTACTTTTTGCTAGTTTTGGTACCTTCATTGAAAAAATGTTTGTGATTGTCTCAGCTGTGATCACGCCCACCTGCCTTTCCTTTCAACCAATCAAAACGTTTTTGTTTAACACTTGCTGCCCTGCTTTTCTTTGCTTGGTCCACTTGACGCACGGCTGCTGTCAGTGGTGACAAGCGGCTGTCCTGCAGTGTTTGCTCGTTTCTTGACTTCCCAGATAATCCCACAGTCTTGTCTACGGGCGACAAAGACAAGGATAAAAAGAACTTTATATCTCGTAAAATAGAACGGATAAGAAGAACTTCCAAAGAAAAGAAAGTTAGAAGTAAACACAGGAGAAGTAAAAAGAACAAATCTAAACATAGAAATACGAATGAAAGCAGGAAGTATATAGACGGTCGTTGCAATATGAATGGAGGGCATTTTGATGAAGATGAAGAGGATGGTCTGTTCATTGATAACAAATATGATGATAAAATGAATGATTGTATCAATTATGAACATGTTGATAGCAGTTCAGAAAGTTGTGATACCAAGTGGTCCTTACCAGTTGGGGCTTCGGCCGCTTATGAAGAAAGAGAACGTAGAAAAAGACAAGCTAGAATGGAGTCGTTACAACTTTTAGAATCTCCCACTGAATCTTATAGCACAGTAAAACATGAAAACGAAATAAATCATATCACAGCCTGCGGTCGAAGTGACAACAGATTCTCAAATATAAAAACATGGATCAGCCTCGTTAACACGAAGTGGAATTTCATGGATCAACATTGTCTCAGTGAGGTACAGGGCAGGGACCACTTCAAAGAGAATACAGACTTGATGCTGAATCAAAATAAAGACACTAGAAACTTAAATACATTCTGCAAACCTTTTCAGCAAATTCCCAACACCAACCTACGACAGTCCAATGAAAGAAAGACTCACCTATCGTTCAACTCAGCAAAGAATATATCTTTAGTACAAGGAAAGCGATATCCTCCAAGCAAACATCTCATCAAAACAATACATTTTAGCCAGAAATGCTCGGAAAAGGCAAATCAAAATGTACATCAAGAAGTGCAATCCTTTCAGACTTGCAACGTGACAGCGAAACAAAATACACGTTCAAAAATTGTCACGGACGTAAACAAATTAAAAGATCAAAATAAAACTGGCTGGCTGGGTCGAGACGACACAACTTTCAGAGACATTGATAATGTAATGACTAAAGATATGTTGCCACGTGCAGCGAGAATTTACAGAGAAGAAATAAAAGCCGCATCAAAAAGTAATACCGATGTAGTGTTATGTCAGCCGTATGATCAGAAACGAAACAAATCTAGCTCTGAATCTACGGTCGTTGTGAATTCTAATTCTGGCCACGTTGTGGTAGAGTCTCCTAGCTCTAGCGACACTAAAAGCAGTCACCATTCCACTGTATGCAGCTCTAGCGACAATGAATTAGGACAATACGCACTAAAGCCCAGCCCTTGCAACATGAAGACCGGCAGTTTATTAGTTAGTACAACAGTGAAACAAAAACAATCTGAAAGTACGCCAGTGAAAACTACGTTCAGGGATTTGAGCAAATACTCGGTGGCTAGGAGAATGAGGTTCTTTATGGCTTACGTGCTGAATTCAAACGATTCTGCGGCATCCAATCCATGGAGAATTGTAAAGACCACCATGATTGAAGGCGACATCAACTTCCATGCTACCAAACCACAAGGTAAGTCGCTAAATTGTGCTCTCTGTGCAGTTAGGTACATTTTGAGGTAACACATTCTATTGCAAAATCTACATACCTTCTGTCTACCTACCAACCAACCAACCAACCAACCTACCTACCTAACTACTTACCTACCTACCTACATGCCTGCTTGCCTTCTTGCCTGCCTGCCTGCCTACCTACCTACCTACCTACTTACCAACCTACCAACCAACCTACCTACCTACCTACCTCCCAACCAACCAACCTACTTACCTACCTACCTATCTATCAACGAATATCTACATGTCTGCCTTCTTGCCTACATACCTACCTACCTACCTACCTACCTACCAACTTACCTACCTACCTTCTATCTGCTTACCTCAAAACCTACCTTCTGTCTACTTACCTACCTACCTGCCTACCTATCTTCTATCCACTTACCTTCATACTTACCTGCCTACCTACCTACCTTCTGTCTACTTACCTCTTTACCTACCAACTTTCTGTCTACTTACCTACTCACCTACCTACCTACTGTCTACTTACTTACCTATCTACCTACCTACCTTCTGTCTACTTACTTAACTATCTACCTACCTACCTAACTACTACCTTCTATCTACTTACCTACCTATCTACCTACCTATCTACCTATCTACTTACATACATACCTACCCACCTATCTACTTACCTACCTACCTACATACATACCAACCAACCAACCTACTTACAAACAAACCTACCTACTTACATACCTACCTACCCACTATCTACTTGCTTGTCTGTATGTATGTCTGTCTGTGCGTCTATCTAATAATTGCATGGCCACTAGTTGTCTAGCTCTCGAATGTTTCTCTTTATGTTTGTCCATCTATTAACTGATGTAGCTATGCAGACATGTACGAGCATGTAGGCATGTTTTCTGCTTTGTTTACGCATGTAAGCCTGTTTCTTATTTGTTTACTCATGTAAGCATGTTTTCTTATTTGTTTACGCATGTAAGCATGTTTTCTAATTTGTTTAAGCATGTAATCATGTTCTCTTATTTGTTAGAGCATTTATACATGCCTGCCTGTGGACATGTTAGTCTGGTTGCCTTCTTGTCCTTCTTTCCCTATATTTATTTCTGTTCATTTTTCCGTAAATGTGTCCATCTATCCAGCTATCATCTGTCTGTCTGTCTTTCTGTCCTGTCCTGTCCTATCTTTCTGTTTGTCTGTCCTGTCCTCTCCTGCCCTGTCCTGTCCTATCTTTCTGTTTGTCTGTCCTGTCCTCTCCTGCCCTGTCCTGTCCTATCTTTCTGTTTGTCTGTCCTGTCCTCTCCTGCCCTGTCCTGTCATATCTGTCTGTCTGTCCTGTCCTATCTTTCTGTTTGTCTGTCCTGTCCTCTCCTGCCCTGCCCTATCTGTCTGTCTGTCTATTCTCCTTTCGAGCCGAAGACAACGCATATGGCATACATTCTAGACTTTTGTGTCCGAAGGTCTTTCAGCTGTCGGGCCTTGCACCAGACCCGCATTGTATCTCGTCATACGATCGGCCTAGCACCGGACCCGCATTGTATCTCGTCATACGATCGGCCTAGCACCGGACCCGCATTGTATCTCGTCATACGATCGGCCTAGCACCGGACCCGCATTGTATCTCGTCATACGATCGGCCTAGCACCGGACCCGCATTGTATCTCGTCATACGGTGGACCTAGCACCGGACCCGCATTGTATCTCGTCATACGGTCGGCCTAGCACCGGACCCACATTGTATCTCGTCATACGGTCGGTCGGCCTAGCACCGGACCCACATTGTATCTCGTCATACGGTCGGTCGGCCTAGCACCGGACTCACATTGTATCTCCTCATACGGTCGGTCGGCCTAGCACCGGACCCACATTGTATCTCGTCATACGGTCGGTCGGCCTAGCACCGGACTCACATTGTATCTCGTCATACGGTCGGCCTAGCACCGGACTCACAATGTATCTCGTCATACGGTGGACCTAGCACCGGACTCACATTGTATCTCGTCATACGGTCGGTCGGCCTAGCACCGGACTCACATTGTATCTCGTCATACGGTCGGCCTAGCACCGGACTCACATTGTATCTCGTCATACGGTGGACCTAGCACCGGACTCACATTGTATCTCGTCATACGGTCGGTCGGCCTAGCACCGGACTCACATTGTATCTCGTCATACGGTCGGTCGACCTAGCACCGGACTCACATTGTATCTCGTCATACGGTCGGTCGGCCTAGCACCGGACTCACATTGTATCTCGTCATACGGTCGGCCTAGCACCGGACTCACAATGTATCTCGTCATACGGTGGACCTAGCACCGGACTCACATTGTATCTCGTCATACGGTCGGTCGGCCTAGCACCGGACTCACATTGTATCTCGTCATACGGTCGGTCGGCCTAGCACCGGACTCACATTGTATCTCGTCATACGGTCGGTCGACCTAGCACCGGACTCACATTGTATCTCGTCAAACGGTCGGTCGGCCTAGCACCGGACTCACATTGTATCTCGTCATACGATCGGTCGGCCTAGCACCGGACCCACAATGTATCTCGTCATACGGTCGGTCGGCCTAGCACCGGACTCACATTGTATCTCGTCATACGGTCGGTCGGCCTAGCACCGGACTCACATTGTATCTCGTCATACGGTGGACCTAGCACCGGACTCACATTGTATCTCGTCATACGGTCGGTCGGCCTAGCACCGGACCCACATTGTATCTCGTCATACGGTCGGTCGGCCTAGCACCGGACCCACATTGTATCTCGTCATACGATTCTGTTCTGGCCGAGTTGTTGACTCTCGGCTTAGGAGCTGTTGGCTGCTATCGTTGCTTCTTGCATCAGAGTTTCTTCTTAGTGTTTCTCTAGGTCAGCCTCCTTTTATTGTACCATCTTGTCCCAATTTGAGGGCCTGCTTTTGATGTTCGTTTGTTGTCTTTGTTCTCTACATGACATTTAATATGTATATGAATAATTTGTTTCATGGACTATACTTGATTCGGTCTTATAGTACTGAAGTACGTTGTTTCTATCTGAGACTATCTGCTGAGGTCATCATCATCGAGTGCCGTCTCCACATCTAAAGTTGGCTACCATGGAGCGCCATTCAACTTTGTCTCTTGTTTTGATTTTGCAGATTGTCATAGGCTGACTTGTCCATCTTTTGATGTTACTCGTCCATGTTAGTCTTGGTCTGCCTCTGCCTCTTTTACCTTGTATTTTCCCTTCCAATATTACTTTTATTAGGCTGTTGTGTCTTTTAACATGCCCCAAAAATGTTATTTGTCTTGCTCTAATTGTGTTTAGTAGGTCTCTTTTTATTTTCAGTTGTTTTAAAATTTCATCGTTTGTTTCGGCTGAGGTAAGTCTGCTATTAATTTACACAGGAAGCTGTTTCATGAAATAGTGACATTGAGAAAGAGATGTCTTCTAAAATAGACATGTCCGCCCAGGCATTCAATAGACTTAGAACGGCTTTCAGTCTCCATCTCAGCACCAAGCCAAGAATGTTAAATGTACGACCCAAACTCTTATATGCAGCAGAAACGTGAAGAATGAACCAAACAATAGAAAGTCGACTAGAGAATTTGAGGGTCGCTGTCTCAAGAAGCTTCTAAAATTCTGTTGGGGTCAACGCATCACAAACAATGATGCCGTCAAAAGATCAGGCAATAACAAGAATAAAGATGTGATAATAAGACCTTGGGAATGGCAAAGTCGCGTTCTACTAGTGAAACGAACCTGGCATCCACACCTAACATTAACATGGGCACCACCTGGCAAACGAAGAAGGGGCAGACCGTTGGGGACATGACGACGAACCATACATGATGAAATGATAGAGGCTGGCAGGTCGTGGCAAGAGTTGTCTATACTTGCTCCAGACCTGATAGGGTGGAGGTCTCTTGTGGGTGCCCTATGCTCCGATCGAAGCTCAGAGGATTAAGAAAGAAGTAGAAGAAGTGAACTAGTGCATCTACTTGGTGCACTGTCTAGCAGGTTAGCGATAAACGTTAATGTGACCTTCTATAGCGTGACCATTACTTGTCCTCTCTACTTGGTGCACTGTCTAGCAGGTTAGCGACAAACGTTAATGTGACCTTCTATAGCGTGACCCTTGTCCTCTCTACTTGGTGCACTGTCTAACAGGTTAGCGACAAACGTTAATGTGACCTTCTATAGCGTGACCCTTGTCCTCTCTACTTGGTGCACTGTCTAACATGTTAGCGACAAACGTTAATGTGACCTTCTATAGCGTGACTCTTGTCCTCTCTACTTGGTGCACTGTCTAACATGTTAGCGACAAACGTTAATGTGACCTTCTATAGCGTGACCCTTGTCCTCTCTACTTGGTACACTGTCTAGCAGTTTAGCGACAAACGTTAATGTGACCTTCTATAGCGTGACCCTTGTCCTCTCTACTTGGTACACTGTCTAGCAGTTTAGCGACAAACGTTAATGTGACCTTCTATAGCGTGACTCTTGTCCTCTCTGCAGGAGGTTCCGCAACACGTAAACATTATCAGAGTCCCAGAGAAAGTCACGCGGCGCCAGGTGTCACCAGAAAAAAGGTTTGTTTTCTTTTTCTCAAGCTAGCAATTTCTAACTCACCATTTCCTTCCTTCCTTCCTTCCTTCCTTCCTTCCTTCCTTCCTTCCTTCCTTCCTTCCTTCCTTCCTTCCTTCCTTCCTTCCTTCCTTCCTTCCTTCCTTCCTTCCTTCCTTCCTTCCTTCCTTCCTTCCTTCCTTCCTTCCTTCCTTCCTTTCCTTCCTTCCTTCCTTCCTTCCTTCCTTCCTTCCTTCCTTCCTTCCTTCCTTCCTTCCTTCCTTCCTTCCTTCCTACCTTCATCCCTCCCTTCTTTACTTCCTTTCATCCTTTCATCCTTCATTCCTTCCTCCCTCCTTTCTTCCCTTCCTTCCTTCCTTCCTCTTTCTCTCTTTATCTCACTCTGTCTCTCTGAATTATATATCGTATCTAATGAGTACAATCATTTACTTTTCATTCATTCACAAATATTCATGTTCATTCCTTTATCTTCCTATAACTTAGTTATATATTTTTCTTTTGTCTGCCACCTCTCTGTCTCTCTCACACACACACTTTTTCTCCTCACCCTCACTAACACGCTCACTCATTCATGCACCTACTACAGCAGTATGGCCCTTGGTGTCTTGACAGACGGTTGGTAGCAAGCAACCATGATAAGTCAGTAGTTTAGTCAAATATTTGTGTCTTATGTTGAATGCTATTTTACTGAACAGCTTCTCTAGTGGCTGAATCCACCGATAATTGCATAAACAGATCAAACGGTCAAATGAACATGATTTATTCGTGGTAACTGCCATCGTCTCATTTTTCCCGCGCCTTTTGTCGTATGAATTTAATAGCAAATGAATGTTGTTGTGCCATTTTTCTATATTTGTTCTCCATGTGCTACGATCTGTGCCAGATTTTCCGTTTCTTTCACTGATAGAGAATTCCCTCAAGGAAGCCCTGCAAACATCCTTATATCTCAACATTGGTCTGCCTTTTGGTCTTTTTCCCTCTCTAAGTTTACCATACAATATTTGTTTGTGAATACGTTTGTTTGCCATTCTTCCCAAAGTGACCCAGCCACTCTACGACAAGTGTTGCCACGATGGATGCGTGTTTGCCACCATGGATGCGTGTTTGCCACCATGGATGCGTGTTTGCCACCATGGATGCGTGTTTGCCACCATGGATGCGTGTTTGCCTCGTTGTAAGACAACTATCTATCAACCTTCCGAGCCGTAGCAGGCCCACATAAACCAAGATGCTCTTTCTTTTTTCGAAATTTTCTCTCTATCAGTCTCAATCTTTGCAAAGATCTTTTACCAAATCTCGCCATTTGTCTCTGTTCTGTGCAAGCATCTTGATCTCATTGAGGGAGCCGATTCCTGTTGCCTTTGCCTCTCTCATCAATGTTCTTCTCAGCATCTCTCTGGGTCTTCCTCCACGCTCAGTGGTTAGTGAACTGGGCTACGCTCAGTGGTTAGTGAACTGGGCTACGCTCAGTGGTTAGTGAACTGGGCTACGCTCAGTGGTTAGTGAACTGGGCTACGCTCAGTGGTTAGTGAACTGGGCTACGCTCAGTGGTTAGTGAACTGGGCTACGCTCAGTGGTTAGTGAACTGGGCTACGCTCAGTGGTTAGTGAACTGGGCTACGCTCAGTGGTTAGTGAACTGGGCTACGCTCAGTGGTTAGTGAACTGGGCTACGCTCAGTGGTTAGTGAACTGGGCTACGCTCAGTGGTTAGTGAACTGGGCTACGCTCAGTGGTTAGTGAACTGGGCTACGCTCAGTGGTTAGTGAACTGGGCTACGCTCAGTGGTTAGTGAACTGGACTACCCTCAGTGGTTAGTGAACTGGACTACCCTCAGTGGTTAGTGAACTGGACTACCCTCAGTGGTTAGTGAACTGGACTACCCTCAGTGGTTAGTGAACTGGACTACCCTCAGTGGTTAGTGAACTGGACTACGCTCAGTGGTTAGTGAACTGGACTACCCTCAGTGGTTAGTGAACTGGACTACGCTCAGTGGTTAGTGAACTGGACTACGCTCAGTGGTTAGTGAACTGGGCTACCCTCAGTGGTTAGTGAACTGGACTACGCTCAGTGGTTAGTGAACTGGACTACCCTCAGTGGTTAGTGAACTGGACTAGCCTCAGTGGTTAGTGAACTGGACTACGCTCAGTGGTTAGTGAACTGGACTACGCTCAGTGGTTAGTGAACTGGACTACCCTCAGTGGTTAGTGAACTGGACTACGCTCAGTGGTTAGTGAACTGGACTACGCTCAGTGGTTAGTGAACTGGACTACCCTCAGTGGTTAGTGAACTGGACTACGCTCAGTGGTTAGTGAACTGGACTACGCTCAGTGGTTAGTGAACTGGGCTACCCTCAGTGGTTAGTGAACTGGGCTACCCTCAGTGGTTAGTGAACTGGACTACCCTCAGTGGTTAGTGAACTGGACTACCCTCAGTGGTTAGTGAACTGGACTACCCTCAGTGGTTAGTGAACTGGACTACGCTCAGTGTTCAGTGAACTGGACTACCCTCAGTGGTTAGTGAACTGGGCTACGCTCACTGGTTAGTGAACTGGACTACCCTCAGTGGTTAGTGAACTGGACTACGCTCAGTGGTTAGTGAGCTGGGCTACCCTCACTGGTTAGTGAACTGGGCTACCCTCACTGGTTAGTGAACTGGACTACCCTCAGTGGTTAGTGAACTGGACTACGCTCACTGGTTAGTGAACTGGACTACCCTCAGTGGTTAGTGAACTGGGCTACGCTCACTGGTTAGTGAACTGGACTACCCTCAGTGGTTAGTGAACTGGACTACGCTCAGTGGTTAGTGAACTGGACTACGCTCAGTGGTTAGTGAACTGGACTACGCTCAGTGGTTAGTGAACTGGACTACGCTCAGTGGTTAGTGAACTGGACTACGCTCAGTGGTTAGTGAACTGGGCTACGCTCAGTGGTTAGTGAACTGGACTACGCTCAGTGGTTAGTGAACTGGACTACCCTCAGTGGTTAGTGAACTGGACTACGCTCAGTGGTTAGTGAACTGGACTACGCTCAGTGGTTAGTGAACTGGACTACGCTCAGTGGTTAGTGAACTGGACTACGCTCAGTGGTTAGTGAACTGGACTACCCTCAGTGGTTAGTGAACTGGACTACGCTCAGTGGTTAGTGAACTGGACTACGCTCAGTGGTTAGTGAACTGGACTACGCTCAGTGGTTAGTGAACTGGGCTACGCTCAGTGGTTAGTGAACTGGACTACGCTCAGTGGTTAGTGAACTGGACTACGCTCAGTGGTTAGTGAACTGGACTACGCTCAGTGGTTAGTGAACTGGGCTACGCTCAGTGGTTAGTGAACTGGACTACCCTAAGTGGTTAGTGAACTGGACTACGCTCAGTGGTTAGTGAACTGGACTACCCTCAGTAGTTAGTGAACTGGACTACCCTGAGTGGTTAGTGAACTGGACTACGCTCAGTGGTTAGTGAACTGGACTACCCTCAGTGGTTAGTGAACTGGACTACCCTCAGTGGTTAGTGAACTGGACTACCCTCAGTGGTTAGTGAACTGGACTACCCTCAGTGGTTAGTGAACTGGACTACGCTCAGTGGTTAGTGAACTGGGCTACGCTCACTGGTTAGTGAACTGGACTACGCTCAGTGGTTAGTGAACTGGGCTACGCTCACTGGTTAGTGAACTGGACTACGCTCAGTGGTTAGTGAACTGGGCTACGCTCACTGGTTAGTGAACTGGACTACCCTCAGTGGTTAGTGAACTGGACTACGCTCAGTGGTTAGTGAACTGGGCTACGCTCAGTGGTTAGTGAACTGGACTACGCTCAGTGGTTAGTGAACTGGACTACGCTCAGTGGTTAGTGAACTGGACTACGCTCAGTGGTTAGTGAACTGGACTACGCTCAGTGGTTAGTGAACTTGACTACCCTCAGTGGTTAGTGAACTGGACTACGCTCAGTGGTTAGTGAACTGGACTACCCTCAGTGGTTAGTGAACTGGACTACGCTCAGTGGTTAGTGAACTGGGCTACGCTCACTGGTTAGTGAACTGGACTACGCTCAGTGGTTAGTGAACTGGACTACCCTCAGTGGTTAGTGAACTGGACTACGCTCAGTGGTTAGTGAACTGGACTACGCTCACTGGTTAGTGAACTGGACTACGCTCAGTGGTTAGTGAACTGGACTACCCTCAGTGGTTAGTGAACTGGACTACGCTCAGTGGTTAGTGAACTGGACTACGCTCACTGGTTAGTGAACTGGACTACGCTCAGTGGTTAGTGAACTGGACTACCCTCAGTGGTTAGTGAACTGGGCTACGCTCACTGGTTAGTGAACTGGACTACGCTCAGTGGTTAGTGAACTGGACTACGCTCACTGGTTAGTGAACTGGACTACGCTCAGTGGTTAGTGAACTGGACTACCCTCAGTGGTTAGTGAACTGGGCTACGCTCACTGGTTAGTGAACTGGACTACGCTCAGTGGTTAGTGAACTGGGCTACGCTCACTGGTTAGTGAACTGGGCTACGCTCAGTGGTTAGTGAACTGGGCTACGCTCACTGGTTAGTGAACTGGACTACGCTCAGTGGTTAGTAAACTGGGCTACCCTCACTGGTTAGTGAACTGGGCTACGCTCAGTGGTTAGTGAACTGGACTACGCTCACTGGTTAGTGAACTGGGCTACGCTCACTGGTTAGTGAACTGGGCTACGCTCACTGGTTAGTGAACTGGGCTACGCTCACTGGTTAGTGAACTGGGCTACGCTCACTGGTTAGTGAACTGGACTACGCTCAGTGGTTAGTGAACTGGGCTACGCTCACTGGTTAGTGAACTGGGCTACGCTCACTGGTTAGTGAACTGGACTACGCTCAGTGGTTAGTGAACTGGACTACGCTCACTGGTTAGTGAACTGGGCTACGCTCAGTGGTTAGTGAACTGGGCTACGCTCAGTGGTTAGTGAACTGGACTACGCTCACTGGTTAGTGAACTGGGCTACGCTCAGTGGTTAGTGAACTGGGCTACGCTCAGTGGTTAGTGAACTGGGCTACGCTCAGTGGTTAGTGAACTGGGCTACGCTCACTGGTTAGTGAACTGGGCTACGCTCAGTGGTTAGTGAACTGGGCTACGCTCACTGGTTAGTGAACTGGGCTACGCTCACTGGTTAGTGAACTGGGCTACGCTCACTGGTTAGTGAACTGGGCTACGCTCACTGGTTAGTGAACTGGGCTACGCTCACTGGTTAGTGAACTGGGCTACGCTCAGTGGTTAGTGAACTGGGCTACGCTCAGTGGTTAGTGAACTGGACTACCCTCACTGGTTAGTTAACTGGGCTACGCTCACTGGTTAGTGAACTGGGCTACGCTCACTGGTTAGTGAACTGGACTACCCTCACTGGTTAGTGAACTGGGCTACGCTCACTGGTTAGTGAACTGGGCTACGCTCACTGGTTAGTGAACTGGGCTACGCTCACTGGTTAGTGAACTGGGCTACGCTCACTGGTTATTGACCTGGGCTACGCTCACTGGTTAGTGAACTGGGCTACGCTCACTGGTTAGTGAACTGGGCTACGCTCAGTGGTTAGTGAACTGGGCTACGCTCACTGGTTAGTGAACTGGACTACGCTCACTGGTTAGTGAACTGGACTACGCTCAGTGGTTAGTGAACTGGACTACCCTCACTGGTTAGTGAACTGGGCTACGCTCACTGGTTAGTGAACTGGACTACGCTCACTGGTTAGTGAACTGGGCTACGCTCACTGGTTAGTGAACTGGGCTACGCTCACTGGTTAGTGAACTGGGCTACGCTCACTGGTTAGTGAACTGGACTACGCTCAGTGGTTAGTGAACTGGACTACGCTCAGTGGTTAGTGAACTGGACTACGCTCACTGGTTAGTGAACTGGACTACGCTCAGTGGTTAGTGAACTGGACTACCCTCACTGGTTAGTGAACTGGGCTACCCTCACTGGTTAGTGAACTGGACTACGCTCAGTGGTTAGTGAACTGGACTACCCTCACTGGTTAGTGAACTGGACTACCCTCAGTGGTTAGTGAACTGGACTACCCTCACTGGTTAGTGAACTGGGCTACCCTCACTGGTTAGTGAACTGGACTACCCTCACTGGTTAGTGAACTGGACTACCCTCACTGGTTAGTGAACTGGGCTACCCTCACTGGTTAGTGAACTGGACTACCCTCACTGGTTAGTGAACTGGACTACCCTCACTGGTTAGTGAACTGGACTACCCTCACTGGTTAGTGAACTGGGCTACGCTCACTGGTTAGTGAACTGGGCTACGCTCACTGGTTAGTGAACTGGACTACCCTCACTGGTTAGTGAACTGGACTACGCTCACTGGTTAGTGAACTGGACTACCCTCACTGGTTAGTGAACTGGACTACCCTCACTGGTTAGTGAACTGGACTACCCTCACTGGTTAGTGAACTGGACTACCCTCACTGGTTAGTGAACTGGACTACCCTCACTGGTTAGTGAACTGGACTACCCTCACTGGTTAGTGAACTGGACTACCCTCACTGGTTAGTGAACTGGACTACCCTCACTGGTTAGTGAACTGGACTACCCTCACTGGTTAGTGAACTGGGCTACGCTCACTGGTTAGTGAACTGGACTACCCTCACTGGTTAGTGAACTGGGCTACGCTCACTGGTTAGTGAACTGGGCTACGCTCACTGGTTAGTGAACTGGACTACCCTCACTGGTTAGTGAACTGGACTACCCTCACTGGTTAGTGAACTGGACTACCCTCACTGGTTAGTGAACTGGGCTACGCTCACTGGTTAGTGAACTGGACTACCCTCACTGGTTAGTGAACTGGACTACCCTCACTGGTTAGTGAACTGGACTACCCTCACTGGTTAGTGAACTGGGCTACGCTCACTGGTTAGTGAACTGGACTACCCTCACTGGTTAGTGAACTGGACTACGCTCACTGGTTAGTGAACTGGACTACCCTCACTGGTTAGTGAACTGGACTACCCTCACTGGTTAGTGAACTGGACTACCCTCACTGGTTAGTGAACTGGACTACCCTCACTGGTTAGTGAACTGGACTACCCTCACTGGTTAGTGAACTGGACTACCCTCACTGGTTAGTGAACTGGACTACCCTCACTGGTTAGTGAACTGGACTACCCTCACTGGTTAGTGAACTGGACTACCCTCACTGGTTAGTGAACTGGACTACCCTCACTGGTTAGTGAACTGGGCTACGCTCACTGGTTAGTGAACTGGACTACCCTCACTGGTTAGTGAACTGGGCTACGCTCACTGGTTAGTGAACTGGGCTACGCTCACTGGTTAGTGAACTGGACTACCCTCACTGGTTAGTGAACTGGACTACCCTCACTGGTTAGTGAACTGGACTACCCTCACTGGTTAGTGAACTGGGCTACGCTCACTGGTTAGTGAACTGGACTACCCTCACTGGTTAGTGAACTGGACTACCCTCACTGGTTAGTGAACTGGACTACCCTCACTGGTTAGTGAACTGGGCTACGCTCACTGGTTAGTGAACTGGACTACCCTCACTGGTTAGTGAACTGGACTACCCTCACTGGTTAGTGAACTGGACTACCCTCACTGGTTAGTGAACTGGACTACCCTCACTGGTTAGTGAACTGGGCTACGCTCACTGGTTAGTGAACTGGACTACGCTCACTGGTTAGTGAACTGGACTACCCTCACTGGTTAGTAAACTGGACTACCCTCACTGGTTATTGAACTGGGCTACGCTCACTGGTTAGTGAACTGGACTACCCTCACTGGTTAGTGAACTGGACTACCCTCACTGGTTAGTGAACTGGACTACCTTCACTGGTTAGTGAACTGGACTACCCTCACTGGTTAGTGAACTGGGCTACCCTCACTGGTTAGTGAACTGGACTACCCTCACTGGTTAGTGAACTGGACTACCCTCACTGGTTAGTGAACTGGACTACCCTCACTGGTTAGTGAACTGGACTACCCTCACTGGTTAGTGAACTGGGCTACCCTCACTGGTTAGTGAACTGGACTACCCTCACTGGTTAGTGAACTGGACTACCCTCACTGGTTAGTGAACTGGACTACCCTCACTGGTTAGTGAACTGGACTACCCTCACTGGTTAGTGAACTGGACTACCCTCACTGGTTAGTGAACTGGACTACCCTCACTGGTTAGTGAACTGGACTACCCTCACTGGTTAGTGAACTGGGCTACCCTCACTGGTTAGTGAACTGGACTACCCTCACTGGTTAGTGAACTGGACTACCCTCACTGGTTAGTGAACTGGGCTACCCTCACTGGTTAGTGAACTGGACTACCCTCACTGGTTAGTGAACTGGACTACCCTCACTGGTTAGTGAACTGGACTACCCTCACTGGTTAGTGAACTGGACTACCCTCACTGGTTAGTGAACTGGACTACCCTCACTGGTTAGTGAACTGGGCTACCCTCACTGGTTAGTGAACTGGACTACCCTCACTGGTTAGTGAACTGGACTACCCTCACTGGTTAGTGAACTGGACTACCCTCACTGGTTAGTGAACTGGACTACCCTCACTGGTTAGTGAACTGGACTACCCTCACTGGTTAGTGAACTGGACTACCCTCACTGGTTAGTGAACTGGGCTACCCTCACTGGTTAGTGAACTGGACTACCCTCACTGGTTAGTGAACTGGACTACCCTCACTGGTTAGTGAACTGGACTACCCTCACTGGTTAGTGAACTGGACTACCCTCACTGGTTAGTGAACTGGGCTACCCTCACTGGTTAGTGAACTGGACTACCCTCACTGGTTAGTGAACTGGACTACCCTCACTGGTTAGTGAACTGGGCTACGCTCACTGGTTAGTGAACTGGGCTACGCTCACTGGTTAGTGAACTGGGCTACGCTCACTGGTTAGTGAACTGGACTACCCTCACTGGTTAGTGAACTGGGCTACGCTCACTGGTTAGTGAACTGGACTACGCTCACTGGTTAGTGAACTGGACTACCCTCACTGGTTAGTGAACTGGACTACCCTCACTGGTTAGTGAACTGGACTACCCTCACTGGTTAGTGAACTGGACTACCCTCACTGGTTAGTGAACTGGGCTACCCTCACTGGTTAGTGAACTGGGCTACCCTCACTGGTTAGTGAACTGGACTACCCTCACTGGTTAGTGAACTGGGCTACGCTCACTGGTTAGTGAACTGGACTACCCTCACTGGTTAGTGAACTGGACTACCCTCACTGGTTAGTGAACTGGACTACCCTCACTGGTTAGTGAACTGGGCTACCCTCACTGGTTAGTGAACTGGCTACCCTCACTGGTTAGTGAACTGGACTACCCTCACTGGTTAGTGAACTGGACTACCCTCACTGGTTAGTGAACTGGGCTACCCTCACTGGTTAGAGAACTGGACTACCCTCACTGGTTAGTGAACTGGACTACCCTCACTGGTTAGTGAACTGGACTACCCTCACTGGTTAGTGAACTGGACTACCCTCACTGGTTAGTGAACTGGGCTACCCTCACTGGTTAGTGAACTGGACTACCCTCACTGGTTAGTGAACTGGACTACCCTCACTGGTTAGTGAACTGGGCTACGCTCACTGGTTAGTGAACTGGGCTACGCTCACTGGTTAGTGAACTGGGCTACGCTCACTGGTTAGTGAACTGGACTACCCTCACTGGTTAGTGAACTGGGCTACGCTCACTGGTTAGTGAACTGGACTACGCTCACTGGTTAGTGAACTGGACTACCCTCACTGGTTAGTGAACTGGACTACCCTCACTGGTTAGTGAACTGGACTACCCTCACTGGTTAGTGAACTGGACTACCCTCACTGGTTAGTGAACTGGGCTACCCTCACTGGTTAGTGAACTGGGCTACCCTCACTGGTTAGTGAACTGGACTACCCTCACTGGTTAGTGAACTGGGCTACGCTCACTGGTTAGTGAACTGGACTACCCTCACTGGTTAGTGAACTGGGCTACGCTCACTGGTTAGTGAACTGGACTACCCTCACTGGTTAGTGAACTGGACTACCCTCACTGGTTAGTGAACTGGACTACCCTCACTGGTTAGTGAACTGGACTACCCTCACTGGTTAGTGAACTGGACTACCCTCACTGGTTAGTGAACTGGACTACCCTCACTGGTTAGTGAACTGGACTACCCTCACTGGTTAGTGAACTGGACTACCCTCACTGGTTAGTGAACTGGACTACCCTCACTGGTTAGTGAACTGGACTACCCTCACTGGTTAGTGAACTGGACTACCCTCACTGGTTAGTGAACTGGACTACCCTCACTGGTTAGTGAACTGGACTACCCTCACTGGTTAGTGAACTGGGCTACGCTCACTGGTTAGTGAACTGGGCTACGCTCACTGGTTAGTGAACTGGACTACCCTCACTGGTTTGTGAACTGGACTACCCTCACTGGTTAGTGAACTGGACTACCCTCACTGGTTAGTGAACTGGACTACCCTCACTGGTTAGTGAACTGGACTACCCTCACTGGTTAGTGAACTGGACTACCCTCACTGGTTAGTGAACTGGACTACCCTCACTGGTTAGTGAACTGGACTACGCTCACTGGTTAGTGAACTGGACTACCCTCACTGGTTAGTGAACTGGACTACCCTCACTGGTTAGTGAACTGGACTACCCTCACTGGTTAGTGAACTGGACTACGCTCACTGGTTAGTGAACTGGACTACGCTCACTGGTTAGTGAACTGGACTACCCTCACTGGTTAGTGAACTGGACTACCCTCACTGGTTAGTGAACTGGACTACCCTCACTGGTTAGTGAACTGGACTACGCTCACTGGTTAGTGAACTGGACTACCCTCACTGGTTAGTGAACTGGACTACCCTCACTGGTTAGTGAACTGGACTACCCTCACTGGTTAGTGAACTGGGCTACGCTCACTGGTTAGTGAACTGGACTACCCTCACTGGTTAGTGAACTGGACTACCCTCACTGGTTAGTGAACTGGACTACCCTCACTGGTTAGTGAACTGGACTACCCTCACTGGTTAGTGAACTGGGCTACCCTCACTGGTTAGTGAACTGGACTACCCTCACTGGTTAGTGAACTGGGCTACGCTCACTGGTTAGTGAACTGGACTACCCTCACTGGTTAGTGAACTGGACTACCCTCACTGGTTAGTGAACTGGACTACCCTCACTGGTTAGTGAACTGGGCTACGCTCACTGGTTAGTGAACTGGACTACCCTCACTGGTTAGTGAACTGGACTACCCTCACTGGTTAGTGAACTGGACTACCCTCACTGGTTAGTGAACTGGACTACCCTCACTGGTTAGTGAACTGGGCTACGCTCACTGGTTAGTGAACTGGACTACCCTCACTGGTTAGTGAACTGGACTACCCTCACTGGTTAGTAAACTGGACTACCCTCACTGGTTAGTGAACTGGGCTACGCTCACTGGTTAGTGAACTGGACTACCCTCACTGGTTAGTGAACTGGACTACCCTCACTGGTTAGTGAACTGGACTACCCTCACTGGTTAGTGAACTGGACTACCCTCACTGGTTAGTGAACTGGGCTACCCTCACTGGTTAGTGAACTGGACTACCCTCACTGGTTAGTGAACTGGACTACCCTCACTGGTTAGTGAACTGGACTACCCTCACTGGTTAGTGAACTGGACTACCCTCACTGGTTAGTGAGCTGGACTACCCTCACTGGTTAGTGAACTGGACTACCCTCACTGGTTAGTGAACTGGACTACCCTCACTGGTTAGTGAACTGGACTACCCTCACTGGTTAGTGAACTGGACTACCCTCACTGGTTAGTGAACTGGACTACCCTCACTGGTTAGTGAACTGGGCTACCCTCACTGGTTAGTGAACTGGACTACCCTCACTGGTTAGTGAACTGGACTACCCTCACTGGTTACTGAACTGGACTACCCTCACTGGTTAGTGAACTGGACTACCCTCACTGGTTAGTGAACTGGACTACCCTCACTGGTTAGTGAACTGGACTACCCTCACTGGTTAGTGAACTGGACTACCCTCACTGGTTAGTGAACTGGACTACCCTCACTGGTTAGTGAACTGGACTACCCTCACTGGTTAGTGAACTGGACTACCCTCACTGGTTAGTGAACTGGACTACCCTCACTGGTTAGTGAACTGGACTACCCTCACTGGTTAGTGAACTGGGCTACCCTCACTGGTTAGTGAACTGGACTACCCTCACTGGTTAGTGAACTGGACTACCCTCACTGGTTAGTGAACTGGACTACCCTCACTGGTTAGTGAACTGGACTACCCTCACTGGTTAGTGAACTGGGCTACCCTCACTGGTTAGTGAACTGGACTACCCTCACTGGTTAGTGAACTGGACTACCCTCACTGGTTAGTGAACTGGGCTACGCTCACTGGTTAGTGAACTGGGCTACGCTCACTGGTTAGTGAACTGGGCTACGCTCACTGGTTAGTGAACTGGACTACCCTCACTGGTTAGTGAACTGGGCTACGCTCACTGGTTAGTGAACTGGACTACGCTCACTGGTTAGTGAACTGGACTACCCTCACTGGTTAGTGAACTGGACTACCCTCACTGGTTAGTGAACTGGACTACCCTCACTGGTTAGTGAACTGGACTACCCTCACTGGTTAGTGAACTGGGCTACCCTCACTGGTTAGTGAACTGGACTACCCTCACTGGTTAGTGAACTGGACTACCCTCACTGGTTAGTGAACTGGGCTACGCTCACTGGTTAGTGAACTGGACTACCCTCACTGGTTAGTGAACTGGGCTACGCTCACTGGTTAGTGAACTGGACTACCCTCACTGGTTAGTGAACTGGACTACCCTCACTGGTTAGTGAACTGGACTACCCTCACTGGTTAGTGAACTGGACTACCCTCACTGGTTAGTGAACTGGACTACCCTCACTGGTTAGTGAACTGGACTACCCTCACTGGTTAGTGAACTGGACTACCCTCACTGGTTAGTGAACTGGACTACCCTCACTGGTTAGTGAACTGGACTACCCTCACTGGTTAGTGAACTGGACTACCCTCACTGGTTAGTGAACTGGACTACCCTCACTGGTTAGTGAACTGGACTACCCTCAATGGTTAGTGAACTGGACTACCCTCACTGGTTAGTGAACTGGACTACCCTCACTGGTTAGTGAACTGGGCTACGCTCACTGGTTAGTGAACTGGGCTACGCTCACTGGTTAGTGAACTGGACTACCCTCACTGGTTAGTGAACTGGACTACCCTCACTGGTTAGTGAACTGGACTACCCTCACTGGTTAGTGAACTGGACTACCCTCACTGGTTAGTGAACTGGACTACCCTCACTGGTTAGTGAACTGGACTACCCTCACTGGTTAGTGAACTGGACTACCCTCACTGGTTAGTGAACTGGGCTACGCTCACTGGTTAGTGAACTGGGCTACGCTCACTGGTTAGTGAACTGGGCTACGCTCACTGGTTAGTGAACTGGGCTACCCTCACTGGTTAGTGAACTGGACTACCCTCACTGGTTAGTGAACTGGGCTACCCTCACTGGTTAGTGAACTGGGCTACGCTCACTGGTTAGTGAACTGGACTACCCTCACTGGTTAGTGAACTGGACTACCCTCACTGGTTAGTGAACTGGGCTACGCTCACTGGTTAGTGAACTGGACTACCCTCACTGGTTAGTGAACTGGACTACCCTCACTGGTTAGTGAACTGGGCTACCCTCACTGGTTAGTGAACTGGGCTACCCTCACTGGTTAGTGAACTGGACTACCCTCACTGGTTAGTGAACTGGGCTACCCTCACTGGTTAGTGAACTGGACTACCCTCACTGGTTAGTGAACTGGACTACCCTCACTGGTTAGTGAACTGGGCTACCCTCACTGGTTAGTGAACTGGGCTACCCTCACTGGTTAGTGAACTGGACTACCCTCACTGGTTAGTGAACTGGGCTACCCTCACTGGTTAGTGAACTGGACTACCCTCACTGGTTAGTGAACTGGACTACCCTCACTGGTTAGTGAACTGGACTACGCTCATTGGTTAGTGAACTGGGCTACCCTCACTGGTTAGTGAACTGGGCTACCCTCACTGGTTAGTGAACTGGACTACCCTCACTGGTTAGTGAACTGGACTACCCTCACTGGTTAGTGAACTGGACTACGCTCATTGGTTAGTGAACTGGGCTACCCTCACTGGTTAGTGAACTGGACTACCCTCACTGGTTAGTGAACTGGACTACCCTCACTGGTTAGTGAACTGGACTACCCTCACTGGTTAGTGAACTGGGCTACGCTCATTGGTTAGTGAACTGGGCTACCCTCACTGGTTAGTGAACTGGACTACCCTCACTGGTTAGTGAACTGGGCTACGCTCACTGGTTAGTGAACTGGACTACCCTCACTGGTTAGTGAACTGGGCTACCCTCACTGGTTAGTGAACTGGGCTACGCTCACTGGTTAGTGAACTGGACTACCCTCACTGGTTAGTGAACTGGGCTACCCTCACTGGTTAGTGAACTGGACTACCCTCACTGGTTAGTGAACTGGGCTACCCTCACTGGTTAGTGAACTGGACTACCCTCACTGGTTAGTGAACTGGGCTACCCTCACTGGTTAGTGAACTGGGCTACCCTCACTGGTTAGTGAACTGGGCTACCCTCACTGGTTAGTGAACTGGGCTACGCTCACTGGTTAGTGAACTGGACTACCCTCACTGGTTAGTGAACTGGACTACCCTCACTGGTTAGTGAACTGGACTACCCTCACTGGTTAGTGAACTGGACTACGCTCACTGGTTAGTGAACTGGACTACGCTCACTGGTTAGTGAACTGGACTACGCTCACTGGTTAGTGAACTGGACTACCCTCACTGGTTAGTGAACTGGGCTACCCTCACTGGTTAGTGAACTGGGCTACCCTCACTGGTTAGTGAACTGGGCTACCCTCACTGGTTAGTGAACTGGACTACCCTCACTGGTTAGTGAACTGGACTACGCTCACTGGTTAGTGAACTGGACTACGCTCACTGGTTAGTGAACTGGACTACCCTCACTGGTTAGTGAACTGGGCTACCCTCACTGGTTAGTGAACTGGGCTACCCTCACTGGTTAGTGAACTGGGCTACCCTCACTGGTTAGTGAACTGGGCTACCCTCACTGGTTAGTGAACTGGGCTACCCTCACTGGTTAGTGAACTGGGCTACCCTCACTGGTTAGTGAACTGGACTACCCTCACTGGTTAGTGAACTGGGCTACCCTCACTGGTTAGTGAACTGGGCTACCCTCACTGGTTAGTGAACTGGGCTACGCTCACTGGTTAGTGAACTGGGCTACCCTCACTGGTTAGTGAACTGGACTACCCTCACTGGTTAGTGAACTGGGCTACCCTCACTGGTTAGTGAACTGGGCTACCCTCACTGGTTAGTGAACTGGGCTACCCTCACTGGTTAGTGAACTGGGCTACCCTCACTGGTTAGTGAACTGGACTACCCTCACTGGTTAGTGAACTGGACTACCCTCACTGGTTAGTGAACTGGGCTACCCTCACTGGTTAGTGAACTGGGCTACCCTCACTGGTTAGTGAACTGGACTACCCTCACTGGTTAGTGAACTGGGCTACCCTCACTGGTTAGTGAACTGGGCTACGAAGGACAAGACGTCGGGTTCGATCCTGATTGACAGCTTCTGGGTTCACCCAGCCTTAAATGGATACCGGATTTTTTTCTGGAAAAGTAAAACGGCACGGGCGTAATACCGACCACATTGCCCCCCACCAAAATCATGTGCCGAAGGTCTTTAAAAATTATGGTCCTTAACACCATATTCCCTATACGCCACTTGGCGGGACGGGGCTCTTATATATATATATGTTGCACATTTTACACTCTTAAATGTCTTCAATGTCTTAAATGTCTTAAATGTCTTAAATGTCTTAAATGTCTTAAATGTCTTAAATGTCTTAAATGTCTTAAATGTCTTCAATGTCTTAAATGTCTTCAATGTCTTAAATGTCTTAAATGTCTTAAATGTCTTCAATGTTATCAATGTCTTAAATGTCTTAAATGTCTTAAATGTCTTAAATGTCTGAAATGTCTTAAATGTCTTAAATGTCTTAAATGCTACTGTACAATTTACACTCTAGTATAAGTCTGAATTTTATACTCTAGCACAAGACTGTACACTTTAAGCTCCTGTACAAATTTGTCCACTTTACACTCTAGTACAAGACTGTACACTTTAATCTCCAGTACAAATTTGTCCACTTTACACTCCAGTATAAGACTGTACACTTTACACACCAGTACAAATTTGTCCACTTTACACTCCAGTATAAGACTGTACACTTTACACACCAGTGCAAATTTGTCCACTTTATAATCTATAGTTCGTTCAGAAACTCGTGCCCACAGATTTAAATAATTATCTCGGAAACTGTTTGATGAATTTCTGTAATCCTTTTTCGTAAAATCTTATTTTTCCACCGACCTTAAGTTTGATTTTGTTCCCTTACTGTCATGCATTTAGAATGGGTTTTGGCTTTTTTGGGCTATATAAAAATATGATTTTCTTGCTAGTCCTAATTTTTTTTAAGGAATTTACAATACTCACATTTGTTGTAATTAGCTCACCGTTTAAAAAGGCACATTTCACATGCTCAATCTTAGCACCATCTCGCGCTCACTGAACCGTAACTTGTAATACGCAATCCACTGAGGGGTTTGTTACAAAAATTAACATAATTTACAGTAAAATCTAATGTTTAGAGCACGCGGTTTGATATTTTTCTAAAATTATATAACAAAAAACGGTTTGTGCGAAATTGAAACCACCTTTGTACTTAAAAGTTATAAAATTTTAAGATCGGTGAAAAAAAAATATATATTCCATGAAAAAGAATGACAGAAATCCATCAAACAGTTTCCGAGATAATTGATCAACTCTGTGGGCACGAATTTGTGAACGAACTATAGTACAAGACTTTGTGCACTTAAAAGCTAGTTTTCCATTGCGTACTCCAACCTCTATTACACGAGTGTCTCGTACAGATTGTCATACTTGCAGCTAGGGCTTGCTGTTACACACATACAACTCGTCTTGTTATCTCGACAGCGGGCCCTAGGATCCCACCCATCGATGTCCTCGTTACAGCGGTGGTCAGCACATGACTTGCACAAGGTGGCACCCTCACCGTCTGTTGCTGCTATAGGTAATGTTGTGTGTGGGGTCAAGTGCTTGGTGTGCTGTGTGAGGAGTAGGACTTTATATGTGTGATGTGTTGTGTCTGTGGCATTTGTATGATGTGAGGAGAGGTGTAGGACGTGATGTGTGTGTAGTGTAATGTGTTGTGTGTGGGGTCAAGTGCTTGGTGTGCTGTGTGAGGTGTAGGACGTGATGTGTGTGTAGTGTAATGTGTTGTGTGTGGCAATTGTATGATGTGACGAGAGGTGTGAGGTATAGGACTTGAAGTGTGTGTAGTGTGATGTGTGTGGTGGGCGTGTATGTGAAATGTGTGTGTGGTGATGTTTTGTATGTGGTGTGAAATTAGGTTTGAGATGTAGGACATGATGTGTGTATAATGTGATGTGTGTGTGTGTGTGTCTGGTATGTGTAGGATGTGAGGAATGGTGTGTAGTGTGTGAAGAGGTGTGTGGTGTGAGGTGTAGGACGTTATGTGTGTGTGGTATGTGTGTGTGGTGGGTGTGTATGTGACATGTGTGTGCTGCGTCTGTATGTGGCATGTGTGTGGGTGTGTGACATGTGTGTGGTGGGTGTGTGTGTGGCATGTGTGTGATGAGTGTGTATGTGGCAAGTGCGTAGTGGGTGTGTATGTAGCAAGTGTGTGGTGGGTGTGTATGTGGCTTGTGTGTGCTGCGCCTGTGGCATGTGTGTGGTGGGTGTGTATGTGGTCGGTGTGTATGTGGCATGCGTGTGGTGGGTGTGTGACATGTGTGTGGTGGGTGTGCATGTGGCATGTGTGTGGTGGGTGGGTGTGTGTCATATGTGTGTAGTGTTGTTTTGTGTTGGGTGTAAGTAAGGGTGTGTGGTATGAGGTGTGGGACACGATGTATGTGTAGTGTGGCATGTGTGTGTGGCGATGTTTTGTGTGGGCTGTGAGGAGAGGTGTGTGGTGTGAGGTGTAGGACATGATGTGTGTGTAGTGTAACATCTGTGTGGTGTGATGTATATGTGGTGTGATGTATATGTGGTGTGTGTATCATACATGTGGAGATGTTTTGTGTGGGGTGTGAGGACATGTGTAAGGCGTATGTCATAATGTGTATGTGTGTGTAGTATGGTGTGCGTGTTGTATGTGTGGGGTGCAAGGAGAGGTGCGAGGTGCGTGGTGTGTTAGTGAGAGACTTGATGTGTGTTTGTGATGTGTGTATGGGATGTGTGTATGGCGTATGTGTGTGTGTTGTGAGAGTTGACATGTGTTGTGTGATGTGTATATGATATGTGTGTGTGTGTGACGTATGTGTGTGGTGTGAGAATTGATGTGTGTTGTGTTATGTGTGTATGGTGTGTGTGTGGTGTGAAAGTTTGATGAGTGTGTGTGATGCGAGAGCAGATGTATGTGGTGGCATATGTATGTAGTGTGAGGTGTGAAAGGTGATGTCAAGTGTGGTGTGTATGTGTGATGTGAGAGTTGCCGTGTGTAGTGTGATGTATATGTGCTGTGATATGTGATGTGAGAGTTTATGTCGTATGAGTAGCGTAATGTGGGTTGTGCGAGTGATGATGTGTGTGTGTGTGTGTATGTGGTGTGAAGTGTAAGTTGTGTGATGTGTTCTGCGATGTATAAGAGATTTGATGTGTAGTGTGATGTCTAATGTGTGTAGTGTGTAGTATGAGGTGCTATGCTATGTGACAATGATGTCTGACGTAGAGCATGTTGTTCGTGTTGTAAGGTATGTCTGAATGACATTAACATTATGTTTCTTTCTTTGTGAAACAGATTGCAACATTATGTTTCTTTCTTTGTGAAACAGATTGCGACATTATGTTTCTTTCTTTGTGAAACAGACAACGACATTATGTTTCCTTCTTTGTGAAACAGACAACGACATTATGTTTCTTTCTTTTTGAAATAGATTGCGACTTTATGTTTCTTTCTTTGTGAAACAGACAACGACATTATTGTTTCTTTCTTTGTGAAACAGACAACGACATTATGTTTCTTTCTTTTTGAAATAGATTGCAATATTATTGTTTCTTTCTTTGTGAAATAGACAACGACATTATGTTTCTTTCTTTTTGAAATAGATTGCAATATTATTGTTTCTTTCTTTGTGAAATAGACAACGACATTATGTTTCTTTCTTTTTGAAATAGATTGCAATATTATTGTTTCTTTCTTTGTGAAATAGACAACGACATTATTGTTTCTTTCTTTGTGAAACAGACAACGACATTATGTTTCTTTCTTTTTGAAATAGATTGCGACTTTATGTTTCTTTCTTTGTGAAACAGACAACGACATTATTGTTTCTTTCTTTGTGAAACAGACAACGACATTATGTTTCTTTCTTTGTGAAACAGACAACGACATTATTGTTTCTTTCTTTGTGAAACAGACAACGACATTATGTTTCTTTCTTTGTGAAACAGACAACGACATTATTGTTTCTTTCTTTGTGAAACAGACAACGACATTATGTTTCTTTCTTTTTGAAATAGATTGCGACTTTATGTTTCTTTCTTTGTGAAACAGACAACGACATTATTGTTTCTTTCTTTGTGAAACAGACAACGACATTATGTTTCTTTCTTTGTGAAACAGACAACGACATTATTGTTTCTTTCTTTGTGAAACAGACAACGACATTATTGTTTCTTTCTTTGTGAAACAGACAACGACATTATTGTTTCTTTCTTTGTGAAACAGACAACGACATTATGTTTCTTTCTTTTTGAAATAGATTGCAATATTATTGTTTCTTTCTTTGTGAAATAGACAACGACATTATGTTTCTTTCTTTTTGAAATAGATTGCAATATTATTGTTTCTTTCTTTGTGAAATAGACAACGACATTATTGTTTCTTTCTTTGTGAAACAGACAACGACATTATGTTTCTTTCTTTTTGAAATAGATTGCAATATTATTGTTTCTTTCTTTGTGAAACAGACAACGACATTATGTTTCTTTCTTTTTGAAATAGATTGCAATATTATTGTTTCTTTCTTTGTGAAATAGACAACGACATTATGTTTATATCTTTGTGAAACAGATTACGACATTATGTTTCTTTCTTTGTGATACAGACAACACGTAGGTGAACTAATTATACATGGATGTGACACTGACATCAATTATCGAATATTTTCTACAAATTTCAGAACCAAGGGAAGTAACATCCAAAACTAATACGCAACACAGATCAGAAAGCGTGCAAATAGTTCTTAAAAGAGAGGCGACACAGACCAAATCACGCATGCGGAAGCGGAAATGCAATATTTGCCCTTTCTGTACAGTTTATTGTGACTATGGCAGAGATTATTAGGCGATTGGATGTTGTGCTGGTCAAATCAGTGTGCATCTTATTTGGCGCTACAGAACTGCAGCACTGCGTCTAAATAGACAGCTACAACTCTATTTATATAGAGCGGAGTAGGTAGGGTAGGGATAGAGCTAGGAAGCACTGAAACAATGGACGTGATTTTTGTTGAATCTGTTGTTGACTACAGTTGGGCAGGATTCCTATTGTTTTTGAATGATAAGTTCATGGTATTTGTTTTAATGCGTCATCGTTACCTCGTTATTTTTCTTTCTTCCTTTTTTCGTTCGCCAAGTTTCACCTTTGGCGAATTTCCTCAAATCTATAGACTGAATTGTGCGTGTTAAAGTTTTTCCTTGGCAGCCGTGTATACAAGGGTCCCTCGCCGTACAGACAGATAATTCAGACTTCAGAGATACTCATGTTTATTTTCCCTCGACGAGTAATAACGTTGAGCTACCAATGCCAGACCTGGACCCTAGATGCAAGAACAATAAGAAAAATAACCTCTACAGAGATGAAATGTGTTAGACGGATGACAGGAAACAGTCTGAGAGATAAGATCAGAAATGAAGAACTGAGAAAAAAGCTAGGAATAGCCCTGCCATAGATTAAGAAGCAACAGATGAAATGGTTTGGCTATGTGACAAGGCAGAAAGATCAAAGCACAACACAATGAGCCTTCAATAAACGTTGCAAGAGCACCAGACACAAGGGCCGACAACGAAAAAGATGGAATGACGGAATATTAGAAGCACTATGAAACATAACACCACCAGTGGCAAACAGAAGAGCAAAAGACCGCAAATTATATCTCCCATCGAGACTAGACGCCGGCCTGGAGACAGAGAGGTTGTGGGTTCAAATCCTGGCTGCACCAGTTGAGATTTTTATTTATGATTTCTCTCTGCGGCAACCACCCCTGGTCTCAGCAGCGAGGCCCTGCTTGAGACGTCAATTACTCATCGACGGAAAAATATGAGTACCTCCGAAGACGGAGTTATCTGCCTGTGCGGCGAGGGACCCCTATGCACACGGCTGCCAGGGAAAAATGGATTAACACGCAAAATTCAGTTCCTAGTCTCTAGAAACTTCGTCAGAGGTAAAAAGCTGGCGAATGAAAAAAAAAAATCTCCCATCGACGCTGAAAGGCAAATGAGGAAGGAAAGACGAAGAAGAGAAAGAAGATGAGTAATTGACGTTTCAAGACGGGCCCCGCTGCTGAGATCAGGGGTGGTTGCCGCAGAGAGAAATCACAAATAAAAATACCAACTGGTGCAGACGGGATTTGAACCCACATCCTCTCTGTCTCGAGACCAGCGTCATGCATCGAGACCAGCCAGTCCCTCAATGACCTCGTTATTGCAATGTCGTTAACTTCAGGACATTTCTTGTTGAACATCCCATCGCTACATCCATGAATGTAAAAATAAAGAAAATGTTGAAACACTTATTTGCTTCATATTTCTACACCAGTTTCATCAGCATTATCGTCATCATCATCATCATCATCGAGTGATCTGCTTGCGGGCGTAGGTGACCCTGCTTCTCCACAACATTGTACCTCTACAGTTATCTATCTATTCTCTAGTTGACGTCATTTCAAAGCCATTTCGTTTGCTCCATTCTCATTAAACAACAAGAAAACATGAATATTTTTTTCTTTATGATATAGGTAACGGTCAATCTCATTTCTTTGTTTCTTTCTTTGTTTCTTTCTTTTTTGGTCTCTTTGTTTATTTTTCCTTTCTTTTGCTGTTCGTTTGCTTTTTAAATCGTGAGTATTAGACAAATTTACCAGCTGATATATTTGTCACTGTTCGTATCTGTACCTTCAACAAATCCACAGTTGAACCAGAAGAATAATATCTGAATTGATTTGGTTTCTCTCGTCTCGGTTGATGATTCAAGACACTGTTGTTGTCACGTGACTCATTCCACTTTTCGTTGGATAACCGTCGGGTACTAAGATAGCAGTAGTAAAGCTATAAATAGATTTTGTTGCTAATGAAATACAACATAAGGAAATTAATAAATAAGAGAAAACAGAGACAGGAACCGGGAGAAACAAAATATTAACCGGTGAAAGTGTAATTTATTATGAAAGAGAGGATAAAGAGAACAAGTGAAGGAAATGTATTTTTTTCTTGTAAACTGGAGGAACGAATCACAGAGGAAATAACAATCAGTCTCTCAGGAGAGAACACAACAGAGTAGAAAATAGTGTACATAACAGAGTAGACAACAGTGTGGACATCAGAGTAGACAACAGAGTGGACATCAGAGTAGACAACAGAGTAGACAATAGAGTGGACATCAGAGTAGACAACAGAGAACACAACAGAGAACACAACTGAGTAGACAACAGAGTGGACATCAGAGTAGACAACAGAGTGGACATCAGAGTAGACAACAGAGTGGACATCATAGTAGACAACAGAGTGGACATCAGAGTAGACAACAGAGTGGACATCAGAGTAGACAACAGAGTGGACAATAGAGTGGACATCAGAGTAGACAACAGAGAACACAACAGAGAACACAACTGAGTAGACAACAGAGTGGACATCAGAGTAGACAACAGAGTGGACATCAGAGTAGACAACAGAGTGGACATCATAGTAGACAACAGAGTGGACATCAGAGTAGACAACAGAGTGGACATCAGAGTAGACAACAGAGTAGACAACAGAGTAGACAACAGAGAACACAACTGAGTAGACAACAGAGTAGACATCAGAGTAGACAACAGAGTAGGCATCAGAGAACACAACTGAGTAGACAACAGAGTAGACAACAGAGTGGACATCTGAGTAGGCATCAGAGAACACAACTTAGTAGACAACAGAGTAGACAACAGAGTAGACAACAGAGTGGACATCAGAGTAGGCATCAGAGAACACAACTGAGTAGACAACAGAGTAGACAACAGTGTAGACAACAGAGTAGACATCAGAGTAAACATCAGAGAACACAACAGAGTAGGCATCAGAGAACACAACTGAGTAAACAACAGAGTGGACATCAGAGTAGACAACAGAGAACACATCAGAGTAGACAACAGAGAACACATCTGAGTAGACAACAGAGTGGACAACAGATTGGACATCAGAGTAGGCATCAGAGAACACAACTGAGTAGACAAAAGAGTGGACATCAGAGTAGACAACAGAGAACACAACAGAGTGGACATCAAAGTAGACATTAGAGAACACAACAGAGTAGACATCAGAGAACACAACAGAGTACACAACAGAGTAGACAACAGAGTAGCCATCATAGTAGCCATCAGAGTAGCCATCAGAGTAGACATCAGAGTACACATCAGAGTAGACAACAGAGTAGACAACAGAGAGCACAACAGAGTACACATCAGAGTAGACAACAGAGTAGACAACAGAGAACACAACAGAGTAGACATCTGAGTAGACATCACAGTAGACAACAGAGTAGACATCAGAGTACACAACAGAGTAGACAACAGAGAACACATCAGAGTAGACAACAGAGTAGACAACAGAATTGACAACAGAGAACACAACAGAGTAGACAACAGAGTAGACAACAGAATTGACAACAGAGAACACAACAGAGTAGACAACAGAGTAGACAACAGAGAACACAACAGAGTAGACAACAGAGTAGACAACAGAATTGACAACAGAGAACACAACAGAGTAGACAACAGAGAACACAACAAAGTAGACATCAGAGTAGAGATCAGAGTAGACATCAGAGTAGACAACAGAGTAGACAACAGAGTAGACAACAGAGCAGACAACAGAGTAGATAACAGAGTAGACAACAGAGTAGACAACAGAGTAGATAACAGAGTAGACAACAGAGAACACAACAAAGTAGACATCAGAGTAGAGATCAGAGTAGACAACAGAGTAGACAACAGAGAACACAACAGAATTGACAACAGAGAACACAACAGAGTAGACATCTGAGCAGATATCAGAGTAGACAACAGAGTAGACAACAGAGTAGACAACAGAGTAGACAACAGAGTAGACAACAGAGAACACAACAGAATTGACAACAGAGAACACAACAGAGTAGGCATCTGAGCAGATATCAGAGTAGACAACAGAGAACACAACAGAGTAGACAACAGAGAACACAACAGAGTACATTAGAATAGACATCAGAATAGACATCAGAGTAGACATTAAAGTAGACATTAAAGTAGACATTAGAGTAGACATCAGAATAGACAACAGAGTAGACATTAGAGTAGACATTAGAGTAGACATTAGAGTAGACATCAGAATAGACATCAGAATAGACATCAGAGTAGACATTAGAGTAGACATTAGAGTAGACATCAGAATAAACATCAGAGTAGACATTAGAGTAGACATTAGAGTAGACATCAGTGTAGACATTAGAGTAGAAATCAGAGTAGACATTAGAGTAGACATTAGAGTAGACATCAGAGTAGACATTAGAGTAGACATCAGAGTAGACATTAGAGTAGACATTAGAGTAGACATCAGAATAGACAACAGAGTAGACATTAGAGTAGACATTAGAGTAGACATTAGAGTAGACATCAGAATAGACATCAGAGTAGACATTAGAGTAGACATTAGAGTAGACATTAGAGTAGACACCAGAATAGACATCAGAGTAGACATTAGAGTAGACATTAGAGTAGACATTAGAGTAGACATCAGTGTAGACATTAGAGTAGAAATCAGAGTAGACATTAGAGTAGACATTAGAGTAGACATCAGAGTAGACATTAGAGTAGACATCAGAGTAGACATTAGAGTAGACATTAGAGTAGACATCAGAATAGACAACAGAGTAGACATTAGAGTAGACATTAGAGTAGACATTAGAGTAGACATCAGAATAGACATCAGAGTAGACATTAGAGTAGACATTAGAGTAGACATTAGAGTAGACACCAGAATAGACATCAGAGTAGACATTAGAGTAGACATTAGAGTAGACACCAGAATAGACATCATAGTAGACATTAGAGTAGACATTAGAGTAGACATCATAGTAGATATTAGAGTAGACATTAGAGTAGACATCATAGTAGACATTAGAGTAGACATTAGAGTAGACATCAGAGTAGACATTAGAGTAGACATTAGAGTAGACATCAGAATAGACATCAGAGTAGACATTAGAGTAGACATTAGAGTAGACATTAGAGTAGACATCAGAATAGACATCAGAATAGACATTAGAGTAGACGTAGACATTAGAGTAGACAACGGTGAACACAACAGAATTGACAAGAATGTAGACAACAGAGAACACAACAGAGTAGACAACAGAGAACACAACAGAGAACACAACAGAGAAAACAACAGAGA
>JAVIAB010000156.1:5122533-5250033 GCA_032433765.1 Megaustenia siamemsis
CAATCCAACAGTACTTTCAATGACAATGTCATCGAGACATTTTCGCCCCAAACAAGACGGATAGCGTTTACATATACATAAATAAGTCATTTAAAATGTAGTGATGTCATTAGCAAATATTACTTCATGTTAGCCTACTGAATATAATGTATGTCTTTATTTATTATGTCAGCGATAGTCCAGGCCCCAGTATACGGCACAGAGCTAAACATCTTCCCTTGAAATAAATCTTCTGAATAATCCTCGACTAAAACATCACTGAGTGTTTCTCTGTCTTGAATCCCAAGTAAAGCCCTCAACTGTCATGTTCTCCTCACTGTTTCGTTTTCTTCTCTCCTGATCTAATGCACTTCTAACTGTCCTCTCTCAACTCACTGTAATCTGACTGTCCTCTCTCAACTGACTGTAATCTGACTGTCCTCTCTCAACTCACTGTAATCTGACTGTCCTCTCTCAACTCACTGTAATCTGACTGTCATCTCTCAACTCACTGTAATCTAACTGTCCTCTCTCAACTCACTGTAATCTGACTGTCCTCTCTCAACTGACTGTAATCTGACTGTCCTCTCTCAACTGACTGTAATCTGACTGTCCTCTCTCAACTCACTGTAATCTGACTGTCCTCTCTCAACTGACTGTAATCTGACTGCCTCTCTCAACTCACTGTAATCTGACTGTCCTCTCTCAACTCACTGTAATCTGACTGTCATCTCTCAACTCACTGTAATCTAACTGTCCTCTCTCAACTCACTGTAATCTGACTGTCCTCTCTCAACTGACTGTAATCTGACTGTCCTCTCTCAACTGACTGTAATCTGACTGTCCTCTCTCAACTCACTGTAATCTGACTGTCCTCTCTCAACTCACTGTAATCTGACTGCCTCTCTCAACTCACTGTAATCTGACTGTCCTCTCTCAACTCACTGTAATCTGACTGTCCTCTCTCAACTCACTGTAATCTGACTGTCCTCTCTCAACTCACTGTAATCTGACTGTCCTCTCTCAACTCACTGTAATCTGACTGTCCTCTCTCAACTCACTGTAATCTGACTGTCCTCTCTCAACTCACTGTAATCTGACTGTCCTCTCTCAACTCACTGTAATCTGACTGTCCTCTCTCAACTGACTGTAATCTGACTGTCCTCTCTCAACTGACTGTAATCTGACTGTCCTCTCTCAACTGACAGTAATCTGACTGTCCTCTCTCAACTGACTGTAATCTGACTGTCCTCTCTCAACTCACTGTAATCTGACTGTCCTCTCTCAACTGACTGTAATCTGACTGTCCTCTCTCAACTGACTGTAATCTGACTGTCCTCTCTCAACTGACTATAATCTGACTGTCCTCTCTCAACTCACTGTAATCTGACTGTCCTCTCTCAACTGACTGTAATCTGACTGTCCTCTCTCAACTCACTGTAATCTGACTGTCCTCTCTCAACTGACTGTAATCTGACTGTCCTCTCTCAACTCACTGTAATCTGACTGTCCTCTCTCAACTCACTGTAATCTGACTGTCATCTCTCAACTCACTGTAATCTAACTGTCCTCTCTCAACTCACTGTAATCTGACTGTCCTCTCTCAACTGACTGTAATCTGACTGTCCTCTCTCAACTGACTGTAATCTGACTGTCCTCTCTCAACTCACTGTAATCTGACTGTCCTCTCTCAACTGACTGTAATCTGACTGCCCTCTCTCAACTGACTGTAATCTGACTGTCCTCTCTCAACTGACTGTAATCTGACTGTCCTCTCTCAACTCACTGTAATCTGACTGTCCTCTCTCAACTCACTGTAATCTGACTGTCCTCTCTCAACTCACTGTAATCTGACTGTCCTCTCTCAACTGACTGTAATCTGACTGTCCTCTCTCAACTCACTGTAATCTGACTGTCCTCTCTCAACTGACTGTAATCTGACTGTCCTCTCTCAACTCACTGTAATCTGACTGTCCTCTCTCAACTGACTGTAATCTGACTGTCCTCTCTCAACTCACTGTAATCTGACTGTCCTCTCTCAACTCACTGTAATCTGACTGTCCTCTCTCAACTCACTGTAATCTGACTGTCCTCCTTTTATAACCCAGACAATTTTGGCTCCAGCCATCTTTGTTTCCGCCACCTTCCATTAACCGCAAAGAAACTTCCAAGGCAAGTCCAAACCAAATCTGGTAGGGTCGCTTACGAGTTATATAACTTATATCTAATCTTTCCTCTCCCCCCCCCCCTCCCCCGAAAGATTATCTTAACTGTTTACTTATCTTTAGTTCCCGACTTTTGAAGAAAAAAACATGGACTAGATATGAATATCAGAAAGACTAAAACTATGATCATAAACAAAGAAATACTCAAAACCCACAAGTGGATATCAAAATTGAAGGAATAGACATGGAGACAGTTCAGAACTACAACTACCTTGGGCATACTATAACCAGTGATGGAAAATGTACAACTGAAATAAACAAAAGAATAGGAATGGCAAAAAGTAATTTGAATGTCATGAAGAACATATTAACTTCAAAACAAATAACACCAATGCTAAAACTAAGAAAAGCAAAATGTTACATCTTCTCAATATTCCTATATGGTGCAGAAACATGAACATTAGACAAGAAAACAGAACAGAGAATTGAAGCCTTTGAAAGGTGGATATATAGAAGAATAGGTAGAATTGGATGGAAGGAAATAAAACAAACGATGAAGTCTTAAAACAACTAAAAATGAAAAGAGAACTACTAAGCACAATTTAAACAAGACAAATGCGATTTTTGGGCCATGTTAAAAGACACAACAGCCTACTAAAAGTAATCATGGAGGGGAAAATACAAGGCAAAAGAGGCAGAGGCAGACCAAGACTAACATGGACGAGTAACATCAAAAGATGGACACATCAGCCTATGACAACCTGCAACATCAAAGCAAGAGACAGAGCAGAATGGCGCTCCGTGTAGCCAACCTTCCCTGCGGAGACGGCACTCGATAATGATGAGTTCCCGACGTTATCAGCAACTTGTACAAAAAATCAAACATTTCATTTCTTAAAGTCGCGCCCAGAAGTGTCTGTGGGTGCGGGAAACGTTTCTGTCCATAAAATAATGCCCGATAAAAGTATTCAATCCGGCGCAGCCAACGACCATGACTTTTACACGAAGTGCTTCAAAGGTCAAACACGAAACAAACTTGTTTTTTTTTTGTTTCAAAAACTAAATATGTTACTAGATATATTTTAATATTTTACTCTTTTATTAAAAGTCTGTATCTTCGTGACTGATATTTTTCTTGTTCTCCGTGTTTCACAGTCATTTAATAGAATTGATTTAACTCTGAGTTGAAAATGTTTGTATTTTTGTTGTCACTTTGATGTAGGTCACTGTACTTACGGTCTTCGTTTGTAGGAGGAAGTCTTGGGGGCGTGAGAACTGGATTCATCTTGGAGAAACCACGCCCACATTCAGCAGAAGAGATGCTTTTGATAGCGCTTATTAGTTTAAATGGTTATCACCTAACTCAACTGTTTCCATTTACTTCTTTTGCCATGATTATTATTATGGATCTGTTGTTTTGATCAAGCCTTTTTACCACCCCACCCCCACTGCACACACACCCTTTTGGACTCACTTCTGAAGACTTGCGAGCGAGGGATATGCCCCTAAGTATTCGATAAGAACGACAAACGATAAGAAATTACATCATCGACCGTAGGTGAGCTCAACCCGAGAGTTCCAGTACCGACAGCTCAAAGGAATGAAGTTCCCAGCTCGAACTATCTTTATCACCTAATATTAGTTTCTGATCCAATATTTCTTGTCGAATTAGGTCATGACAAAAGCAGCTGGAAAAAAGGAATCATTGTTAAGATCCCAAAAAAGGGCAATCTTAGAGATTGTAACAACTGGAGAGGCGTGACACTTTTGTCAGTTGCCTCAAAGTTATTCTGCAAAATCATCCTAAATAGAATAAAGGATTCAATAGATACAGTAATGCGTGAAGAACAGGCTGGATTTAGAAAAGGGAGAAGCTGTATTGACCACATTTTCACTCTACGACTTATATTGGAGGAACACATTGAAAAGCAAAAACCTTTTGTACTTAACTTCATCGACTTCAAAAAAGCATTTGATAGTATTCATAGAGATTCTTGTGGAAAATTCTGACGCAATATGGCTTACCATCAACAATCATAAATATTATCAAAGACATGTATGATGGTTACACATGTGCAGTTCGAACAGAGGAAGGACTGAGCGAATGTTTCCCAATAGAAACTGGGGTTAAACAAGGATGTATTTTATCGCCCTTGTTATTTGGAATTGTTATGGACTTCATAATGAAGAAATGCTGCACTGGTAATAAAGGCATCGAATGGATACAAGGAGACCATTTAGAGGACCTCGACTTTGCTGATGACATAGTTCTCATCAGCAGTCAGATAAAAACGATGCAGGAAAACACAAATGAACTATCATCAATAGCCAGCAAAATTGGGCTTGAGATCAATCATGAAAAGACTAAAGTCATGACTAGTTTAATTCCAACAGGTGACAAAATATACATGGAAAACAAACCAGTAGAAGAGATCGATCACTTTATCTATCTTGGAAGTCACATTGATCGAGAAGGGGATACGAGCAAAGAAATTAGAATCAGAATAGCTAAAGCAGCAATGTCTTTCAGAAGCCTTGAAAAGTTGTGGAAATCAAAACTTATCAGCACAAACACAAAACTTAGGCTATTCAAATCAAATGTACTATCAACCCTTACGTATGCGTGTGAAAGCTGGAAAACAACAAGAGATATAGAAACAAAGTTGAACGCATTCGAAAATAAATGTCTAAGGAAAATACTTGGTATAGCATGGAGCGAATTCAAAACAAACGAGGAAATTAGAGAAACCGCCAATCAACCACTAATATCTTCAGTAATAAAGAAAAGACGATGGTCATACCATGGACATGTGATGAGAAGAGATAATAACCGAATAGCAAAGCAAGCCCTCATATGGGAAACAACAGGTAAAAGAAAAAGAGGAAGACCCAGGGAGACACTGAGAAGAACATTGATGAGAGAGGCAAGAGCAGCAGGAATCGGCTCCCTCAATGAGATAGAACTGCTTGCACAGAACAGAGACAGATGGCGAGATTTGATAAAATATCTTTAAAAGAAAACTGCTAGAACAAAAAATTCATATAGGAGAAGGTGTATCTTGGTCTACGCCATATGGGACGGTTACGGCTCGAAAGGTCAATAGATAGATAGATAGATAGGAAACAGCGCGTACGCGAGTCTAGAATATTAAAGGACGTTCCAAATACAAGCCGTTTTTAGATTGCTGGCACAACGAAGAGGACATCAATGTTACAGCTAAGACAAGTAAGTATAAGACCGAATAGAGACCGTAGATTCGACCAGAAGTGTTGCCTAGAGTAAGTGAAGTTATTTTGTGGTGAATATATTGTCAGCTTTAGAGTCAATACAACAGGAGGTCGATGCCAGGGAGTCATGACCCAAGTGGACCCACCTCCTTTAGAGTGTCAAGAAGCTAAATGGCCAAAACAATTGCTTGCCGGATACAACAGGAGGTCGATGCCAGGGAGTCATGACCCAAGTGGACCCACCTCCTTTAGAGTGTCAAGAAGCTAAATGGCCAAAACAATTGCTTGCCGGATACAACAGGAGGTCGATGCCAGGGAGTCATGACCCAAGTGGACCCACCTCCTTTAGAGTGTCAAGAAGCTAAAGGGCCAAAACACTTGCTTGCCGGAGGCCTCCTTCTCATGATCGGATTGCCTGCTACTGCGAAGCTCTTTAGAAAGAGCTTCCTAAGAGCTTCCTAAGAGCTTCCTGTTACCGACAAGAAGTTTCGTGTTCGGTTATCAGACGTCAGGAATTTGCGAAACACGTCCAGCCTTTTAATAAATATGGATCCCACGTCCAGCCTTTTAATAAATATGGATCCCTCGTCCAGGCGGACATTGTTACTTGTACAATTTACCTCATTATAAGAAATTATAAATAATTATTGGAGATAAGCGACACATTATTTTGTCATTTTTTGGCGAAAAATCCTTCATTTTAGAATAAAATGTGAGCTCGATGATCAGGTTGAAGGGACGTCAGAAATCAGTTAGAGAGTAGTCCATGTAAACGAAAGTCGAAAGCAATAGGATACCTCTCTGACATTATGTTTCTTTCTTTGTGAAACATACCCTGACATTATGCTTCTTTCTTTGTGAAACATACCCTGACATTATGCTTCTTTCTTTGTGAAACATACCCTGACATTATGCTTCTTTCTTTGTGAAACATACCCTGACATTATGCTTCTTTCTTTGAGAAACATACCCTGACATTATGCTTCTTTCTTTGTGAAACATACCCTGACATTATGCTTCTTTCTTTGTGAAACATACCCTGACATTATGTAACTTTCTTCGTGAAACATACCCTGACATTATGTTTCTTTCTTTGTGAAACATACCCTGACATTATGTAACTTTCTTTGTGAAACATACCCTGACATTATGCTTCTTTCTTTGTGAAACATACCCTGACATTATGTTTCTTTCTTTGTGAAACATACCCTGACATTATTTCTTTTTGGTGAAAAATACCCTGACATTATTTCTTTTTTGTGAAACATACCCTGACATTATTTCTTTTTTTGTGAAACATACCCTGACATTATGCTTCTTTCTTTGTGAAACATACCCTGACATTATTTCTTTCTTTGTGAAACAAACCTGACATTATGTTTCTTTCTTCGTGAAACATACCCTGACATTATTTCTTTTTTTTTGTGAAACATACCCTGACATTATGTTTCTTTCTTTGTGAAACATACCCTGACATTATGTTTCTTTCTTTGTGAAACAAACCCTGACATTATGTTTCTTTCTTTGTGAAACATACCCTGACATTATGTTTCTTTCTTTGTGAAACATACCCTGACATTATGTTTCTTTCTTTGTGAAACATACCCTGACATTATGTTTCTTTCTTTGTGAAACATACCCTGACATTATTTCTTTCTTTGTGAAACAAACCCTGACATTATGTTTCTTTCTTTGTGAAACATACCCTGACATTATGTTTCTTTCTTTGTGAAACATACCCTGACATTATTTTTCTTTCTTTGTGAAACATCTTCTACCTTTTAGCTCCCAGTGGAGCATAGGTCTTCAACAAACACTTTCCAAGTCGTTCTGTTTTTTGCAATTCTTTTAAGATCATTCCATGTCTTCCCCATCATCTTCAGCTCTGCTTCGATCTGTCTTCTCCAAGAATTCATTGGTCTTCCTCTTTGTCTTTTCCCCTGGGGATTCCAAAAAATTCCTCTGTGACCTGTTGTGTAATACTCTCAGTTGGCTTCCGTAGTGTGTGTCCTATCCATCGCCATCGTCTTAGCTGTATCTCTTTATCCACTGGTATTTGACCGGTACATTTCCATAATTCCACGTTAGTGACTTTGTCCTGCCATTTCCATCCCTTTATTCTGCGCAATCATCCATTAATGAAAGTCTGTACCTTCGTGATTGTCAATTTTGTTATTCTCCATGTTTCACAGCCATATAATAGGACCGACTTAACATTTGAGTTGAAAATTTTTATTTTTGTATTTAGCCTAATTTCTTTGGATTTCCATATGTTTCCCAGTGCAATGAAAGCTCCTCTTGCTTTTGATATCTTTATTTTGGTATCGTTTTCTGTTCCTCCCTCTTTATCTATATTACTGCCCAGATATATGTAAGAGTGTACGTCTAGTAGAGGTATTTCTCCTAGTTTTATTTGGTTATTGCCAACTGCATTAATTCTCATAATGTTGGTCTTATCTCTATTAATCTTTAGTCCTAGCTGTTGTGATCTCTCATCTAATATACTCATTTTATCCTGCATCTGTTGATGGCTGTGTGATAGGAGAGCTATGTCATCAGCAAAGTCTAAATCATCAAGTTGTTTGGTCAGTGACCACTGGATCCCATTTCTGTTGTTTTGAGTTATTTTCATAATCCAATCTATGGCCAGTAGAAAGAGAAATGGAGACAGAAGGCATCCTTGCCCTACTTTTGTGAAACATACCCTGGCATTATTTCTTTCTTTGTGAAACATACGCTGACTTTATTTCTTTCTTTGTGAAACATACCCTGACATTATGTTTTTTTCTTTGTGAAACATACTCTGACATTATGTTTCTTTCTTTGTGAAACATACCCTGACATTATGTTTCTTTCTTTGTGAAACATACCCTGACATTATGTTTCTTTCTTTGTGAAACATACCCTGACATTATGTTTCTTTCTTTGTGAAACATACTCTGACATTATTTATTTTTCTTTGTGAAACATACCCTGACTTTATTTCTTGTTCTTTGTGAAACATACCCTGACTTTATTTCTTTCTATGTGAAGCATTCCCTGACATTATGTTTCTTTCTTTGTGAAACCTACTTTGACATTATTTCTTTCTTTGTGAAACATACCCTGACATTACGTTTCATTCTTTGTGAAACATACCCTGACATTATTTCTTTCTTTGTGAAACATACCCCGACATTATTTCTTTCTTTGTGAAACATACCCTGACATTATTTCTTTCTTTGTGAAACACACCCTGACATTATTTCTTTCTTTGTGAAACATACCCTGACATTATTTCTTTCTTTGGGAAACAAATTCCCATTTCCCTTTTTCGCCCGATTAATCCCGTAGCAGCGGAATCTCGAATCACTTAGAAAACAAGCCCATAAACAGGAATTTGCTAAAATTCTAAACGCCGAAGGTTGATTATAACGAAGACTGCTGACCCCCCACTTCCGTTTCTCAGAGACCAAATGGCGGTTCCCTATGATAGAATGTGATTACCGTTCTCCTATTTATTTACACAAAGTTTCATTCAGTGTTTGAAGCAGAAGTTAGAGCCATGTTTGGAAATACGAGCACCACCACATCAGGTACAAATTTTGATGAAAATTTGTTTGAAAACAACCTGCTCGTTGAAATTGATTGAGAATGAGGGTCGTCACAGTATAATACAGAGTATAAGTTTGAGTTTGAGTTTGAGTTCTCCCACTGGTGACTCCCTCCTCAGCTTGGGCCAGGCCGACTGAAATTGAAATACTCAACAAACTCAAGTCTCATTCATCACACTTGAACTACTCAGGCAGAGACACCCGTAGATGATTAGATGACCGAGTCAGTGTGAGATTGAGCCAGTTTAATTTATTAATGTAACTTTTAAGACAGGAGAAACTCCTGGAGTTTTTAAGTAGTTTAACTTTCAAATTCAATTCAAATTATTCAATTGAAGTTTTAGTTTACCTGTCTACAGTTTTCTAATCCTAGAAAGAGTCTAGTTAATTAATACAATTTTAAATTGTATTAAGTTAATTATATATATAACTGAATTTAATTAAAAATTAATTAATGAAATGTATACTTTGATTTTGATAAGTAGGGCTAAAACTAAGAATAGCAAAATGATATATTATTATTATATCTTCTCAACATTTCTATTCCTGCATGGTGCAGAAACATGGACATCACATTTAGTTAGACAAGAAAACAGACAATTTATTGAAGCCTTTGAAATGTGGATTTATAATTTATAGACGAATGGGGCAGAAAAGAAAACAAACAATGAAGTCTTAAAATTAAAACAACTAAAAATTAAAAAAGAACTACAATACTTTTGTTCTTAGGGAATTGAGGGTGATACAATCTTGAAGGGTGTTTAAATAATACAAGTGTTGAAGGATGTTTTAATGCACCATTTGCCAGAAAATCACAGGGAGGTGTAGTGATGTTCTGGTCAGCAGTCAGCAATCCTTGGTCACCTATCTTTGGCTCCCATAGAGTAGGAAATAAATCATTAAAATTTTTTGAAGCTGTGTGTAGTTTTATATTTAGTGCATCGTTAGATGTTATTTTTAGAAGCTGTGTGTAGTTTTATATTTAGTGCATCGTTAGATGTTATTTTTAGAAGCTGTGTGTAGTTTTATATTTAGTGCATCGTTAGATGTTATTTTTTTTTTCTGTTTCAGGTTTTTCCTTTGGTGCACCTGCTGGAGGTCTTACAGTAGGCAGCTCTGGCGGGTTTTCTTTGGCAGCCAACTCTGGAGCTAATAATAGTGGGACATTAGTCACTGGTGGTTTTGGTGGGGTGGCACCTGCTAATAGTGGGGCATCAACCACTGGTGGTTTTGGGGTGATGGCACCTGCTAATAGTGGGGCATCAGCCACTGGTGGTTTTGGGAGTTTTAACCTTGGTGGTACTGGAGGGGTGGCACCTGCTAATAGTGGTACAGCAACTTCTGCTGGGTTTGGAGGTTTTGGTCTTGGAGGTACAGGAGGGGTGGCAGCTACTTCCACAGCACAGTCTGGTGGCTTCAACTTTGGAGCAACAGCAGCAAAATGTGAGGAAAGCCAAATTCATTTTTGTGTTTCGTTTGTCTCATTCTGGAAACTGTCAATCTGGCAGCAGATGATATAAATGTCACTTGTGGGTAGCCCTAGGTAAAGGGGATTATCCATAAAATAAGCAAGTAAAATAACAGCTCCCTACGTGCCTGTGGTGTATGGGGAATATGGTGTTAGTGACCATGTTTTTCTATGACCACGACAGCATTTTTTGAGTGTGATATGAACACGCATACATGTACATGGGAGCCTCGATAGCTCAGTGGTTAGTGAACTGGGCTACAAAGGACAAGAGGTATGGTTCGATCCCAACCGATGGCTTCTGGGTTCACCCAACCGTAAATGGGTACCAGATTTTTTTTTGGGAAAGTAAAGCGGCACGGGTGTGAAACCGACCACATTATGTATCTGTTTGACATATACCACCTATTGAATGAAAGCGGAACACGCCAGACAGGACATATTCAATAAACCCTTGTTGATGTATCAGACGACTTGACGACGTTTGCTTCTCCGTCTTGATCGAAATGTTTCTCATCTACTTGAATGCGTGTTCTGATAGCAGCAACGATGGCCTATCAAGGCACTGTCAATTTCTCAATGAATGTCACGTGCACTGCTCTCCATGGCAGAACTGTAACAATCGGGCCAGGGCGACAGCAACCTGACGTGGTACTGTGTCCCTGCCTGTTGACTTTAAGCCACCTGACCTAATCAGCTTCGACATCTAACGCAGGTCTGGGCACTGGACTGGTTTCTTGAATATTGCTTTCAACAGGACTCTGCCATCCGCCTGTTAATTTTCCGAACATGCGCTGCTTTCATCCGTGGTCGTTACAATGAAATAATTCGCGTTGATTTGCCACTGTGACGTCCCCACAGAGATTTAAGGACTTTGTCTGTTCCACGTCTTTAAAGTTTGTTCGTCACTACTCTGGGTGGCGACAACACTAACACCAAACACTAATTCAAAGTCCACTCAAAACAAATGACTAGCGTTTATTAACTGACACCTTGTCAAAATAGTACAACAATTAAAAAGCCAGCGACTTACTTTGCTCTTTGACTGTCACACATGTGAGGCACTGCAGGCACTTGTCAATAAAGCTGTGCCATCCTCATTCACACACTATGCTTGTCCATACTGAAAGACTCCGCTCCATAAGTAGCTAGAGACTAAAACTATAGTCCAAACACAAGACTGCCTTCTATATTAGTATCGCTCTGACTACTGTTGGACTATCGCTGAGTTATAAAAACTTCAACACAACTCTTGACAAACTGCAACTATGGTCGACTCCTGGACCGAACCTCCAACTAACAGGCGAAACATGTAACATTAACCCTAAGGTTACTGTCTCTGTGGCACTACTCTATAAGCCAACCATATGAGTGCGTGGCTACTTCTCAACTAACTATATTTTTCCTGATTCTTGAATATCTCTCCTTTCCCCCAGCAAATCAAAATCTTCTTCCTTTCCCTGCCTCTTTCTAACCAAACTCACTCACCCTCCATGGAAAAACTGCTGTGTATCTGAGCTAACTTTCCCACTTTCTCCTCATGACTTCCACTAATTCACTCAGCCCATTTGTTACCAACTTTCACCTCCACTCTTACCCTTGATACAGCCCACACTAAAGTTCTCACTCCTAAATCTCTCAAACCACTCACAACAAATCCCATTCTATTTCTTCACTCATACTTCCCGCCTTGGTCTGAAAATCACGCTGTCAATACACTCTCCTTACATGCATCCTCTATGTCTTTCTCTTCACCCCTCCATCTTCTTTCTTTCTTTCTATTTCACTATTACAATTACCCCAAAAATCTTGTGCTGAAGGTCTGTAAAATTTATGGTCGCTAAGTCCATATTCCCTATACGCCACTTGGCGTGACGGGTGCTCTTTACTTTTTAAAAATATATGTACATATCCACCCACATGCACACATATTTCTCTCTTGTCATCTACACTACATCGCATCATCATACACACACATAAACATGCACATAGTGGTACCTCATAATTAAAATGTAATTCTTTTTAGTAGACCACTCAAGCTCTGAATTCTTCAAAGTCCAAATACATTTTTCTTTCAATCAGAAATAATGGCAAGTGAGTTAATCTGTTCACATGAGATCCCAAACAATACCAATTTTTACAAACTAGGACACTGAATTTAAGGAAACAATAGCACTCTTCTTCTTCTTTCCTTCACCTTTCAGCATCGAGGGGAGAACCTTCACCTTTCAGCATCGAGGGGAGAAATAGTTTGCTGTCTTTGGCTTTTGTGTTGGCCTCTGCTGCTATTATGTTTCCTAGTGTTTCTAATATTGCATCAGTCAAACTTTTTCATTGTTGGCCTCTGAGTCTTGTGTTCTCGCAAAGCTTATTAAATGCTTGTTGTATTGTGTTTTGATCTTTCTATCTTATCACGTGGCCAAACCATATTATCTGTTGTTTCTTTGTGTATTCATCATCATTGAGTGCCATCTCCGCATCAAAGGGTGGCAATCTTGGAGTGCCATTCCACTCTCTTTCTTTGATGGTGCAGGTTGTCATAGGCTGCCTTGTCCAACATTTGATGCTACTTGTCCACGTTAGTCTTTGTCTGCCTCTTTTACCTTGTTTTTTTCCCTTAAAAGATTACATTTAGTAGTCTGCTATGTCTTTCAACATGCCCCAAAAATCGCATTTGTCTTGCTTGAATTGTGTTTAGTAGTTCTCTTTTTATTTTTAGTTGTTTTAAGACTTCATAATTTGTTCTCTTTTGTTTCCATCAAAATCTACCTATTCTTCTATAGATCCACATTTCAAAGGCTTCAATTTTGTTTTCTTGTCTAATGTCCATGTTTCTGCACCATACAGGAATGTTGAGAAGATATAACATTTTACTATTCTTAGTTTTAGCTGGTGTTATTTGTTTTGATGTTAGTATATTTTTAAATGGTATTAAAATTACTTTTTGCCATACCTATTCTTTTATTTATTTAAATTGTACATTTTCCATCACTGGTTATAGTATATCCAAGGTGGTTGTAGTTCTGAACTGTCCCCAGGTCTATTCCTTCAATTTTGATATCCACTTGTAGGTTTTGAGTATTATCTTTGTTTATGATCATAGTTTGTCTTTTTGATATTCATATCTAGTCCATATTTTTTGCTTGTCTTGCTTATTACATTAAGTAATTGTTGTAGATCTTTAGGATTTTCTGCTAGAGGTACAGTATCATCAGCATATCTCAGGTTATTGATTATCTTCCCTTTAATGTGTAGGCCTGGCATCTCAGTGATGTTTTTAAAGATTTGCTCAGTGTATAGATTGAACATGCTTGGTGATTTTTTAATTTAGATCTTCATAGTATTTTTTGTGTGTTATATGGCAGGAATTATTACTAGCTTTTTTTCTCAGTTCCTCATTTGTTATCTTTCAATCTGTTTTCTATCATTTGTCAAACACATTTGATCTCTGTAATAGTTATCATCTTATTGTTCTTGCATCAATGGTCCAAGTCTGGCATTGAATGCCAGAAGTAATAAACTACAAATTAAAACAATACATATGATATTGTGCTCTTTAATGAAAATGACATTTACTGTAACTTAGTGAGGAGTGGTAGTCCTGTGTTACTGCTGGAGAGGAGGAACAAGGCTACTGTTTAGATGGGGGAGTCCTCTTCAATCTTTCTTCTTTTCTTCTTCTTTTTTCTTTTCACTGATACCTAAAAGAAAGCAACAAGAAAGGTCTCAGTCTGAATTGTAAGAAAACAGAAGTAATGGTTATATCGAAGAAACAATCACCACCATCATGCAGCATAAAAAATAAACGAGACAAATCTGTAAGTGCAACGTTTCAAATACTTGGGCACAATAATAACATCAGATGGGAGATGCACCACAGAAATAAAAAGCAGAATAGCTCAGGCCAAAATAGCATTTCAGGAGGTTAAAAATATCTTATGCAACAAATCTATATCAATAAAAATGAGAAAGAGAGTTCATCGGTGCTATATAAAACCAATTCTGACCTATGGAAGCAAATCATGGACAGTGGACAAACAAATGAAAAGACGATTGGAGGCCACAGAAATGGGATTTCTCAGAAGAATGTTGAAAGTTCCCTGGACAGCTAAAAAGACCAATGAGGAAGTTCTCAAAGAGGCCAACACAAAAAAGGGAGCTCTTAAAAAAACATCAGAAAGAAGCAATCAACATTTTTTGGGCACATCATGAGAAGAGGAAAGTTGGAATACTTGGTTACAACTGGCAAAATAAAAGGAAAGAGAAATCGCGGGCGACAAAGAGAGAAAATACTGGATAGCTTGGTGTCATGGCATGGAAAACAGTCAACAACAGTACTGATACGATGCACTGTAGATAGAAGATTGTGGAGGGATATGATCACCTACGCCAACGGTATGGCACACGATGATGATGATACCTAAAAGGTATCGTGGTTTATATCATTTGTCGTTCTTGAGCTGCTCGAACTGTCTGAATTAGTGATTTTCCTTTGTTGTTACATGTCTCTGTCACTGCATCTATCCATCTTCTTCTGGGTCTTCCTCTTGGTCTTTTTCCATGCATTCTCGAGAACGCCCTTGATAGTGATTGGTGAGGATTCATTCTGACCAGGTGGCCAAACCATTTGAGTTGTTGTTTTATATATTCTTGGCAGGGTTTTGTTCCTACCATTTTTCTTATGGTTTCATTTGGTATTCTATCTCTTCTTGTGTTGTTTGTTACTTTTCTCAAGCATTGCATCTCACATGTATAGATCTTTCTTAAATGTGATTTAGAAAGGGTCCATGTCCTCTCCCATAAACATGCCAAATAACTGGACTTGTGGTGCTCTCTCTGTTTCTTCTGCCTGTTCACATTACCATTTGAGGGTTTTCATTGGCTTCCCACCCTTTTCTACAAATCTGCCACTTTCATGTTTCATCTGCCACATATTTATCACTTTCATGTTTCATCTGCCACACATTTATCACTTTCATGTTTCATCTGCCACACATTTACTACTTTAATGCTTCATCTGTCTAATTCACTACTTTCATGCTTCATCTTTCAAACATTTGCCACTTTCATGCCCATATTTACTAATTAATGTGTCATCTGCCACACACTTGCTACTTTCATGCCCATATTTACTAATTAATGTGTCATCTGCCACACACTTGCTACTTTCATGATAGGTTCATTTGTGACTTCCATCATTGATACATTTCTCTTGAACTTTGCTGTGTGCACTCTCTTGTGTAGGTAATAGATAGTTGCTGTACATGACCAAACACCACAAGAGTCTAACACAAGAGGTAACTTGGGTGCACAACAAAATTATTCAATGCATTTGCAGGTGAAACTTGACCACCGCAGGCTGGGTTTGATTGTAGAAGATTGTTCAAACTCAGGATCTCAATTCTCTTGAATTGAGAGTTTGAACAATCAAAGTTAGTGTTTTAAATGTAACAAATTTAACTCGCTCTCTCTCTGTGTGTGTTTTTTTGTTTTGTTTTTAAAATGGTTTCCCTCTCTTGTTGTCAGCCACTACTGCCTCGACCGGTGGTTTTGGGAGCTTCAGTTTTGGGGCAACAACACAAATCCCACAGACTTCAACAGTTGGAGGATTTCCATTAGGCACAGCTGCCAGCAGTGGTGGAGGTGGTGCTAGTCTGACTCTGGGCAATCCAACGACGGGGGGGTCAGCGGTGTTTGGAAGCTTCAAAACAGGAACACCTGCCGCTGCTCCAACAGCTTCTACCACCGGTGGCTTTTCTGGATTTGGTATGTGGAGCATTATATCTGGTCTTGTTATTGTATTTTCATATAAATATTGACAACTTTCAGGAATTTGGACAAACAGATGCACGTACCAAATTGTCAACTAGTCTTAATAATATTTCTTATATCCAAATTTTGTGAGGTTTATATATATATATATGTGTACGCAGAAGAGTAATGAAAACATTCTGAAAGAGGCCAAAGGAAAAAGATCTAATTTCCAATATTAAGTAAAAACAATCATTTTTGGCCATGTAATGAGAAGAGAACAGCTGGAATATTTATATTGTGACAACTGGGACATTTGAGGGATGAAGAGATAGAGGGAAGCAAAGAGAAAAGATACCAGACAGCTTAAGATGCTTGGCAGAAGGTTAACAGAAATGATAAATAACTGTCGAGATCGAAAGTTGTGGAGAGACATGATCACCTGCACCAGCATCCATGGTACTTGATGATGATATACACACACATAAACTGTTATTCTGAATGTATATTATTTTTCTCTTCTATCCTTTGCCCTCAGATGTCAGATATGGCTCACATTTAACCTCATAAATCTTTTTTTTTCTGGGCAGAACTCTCAATCTCACTGAGGGAGTCAATATATGTTCTTTGCCTCTCTTGTCAATGTTCATCTCACTTTTGAGGTTGGCCACTTTCTTACATGTTGTTTCTCATTCGAAGACTTTTTTTGTGTTTATCTCCTGATTTCTTCTCAAACATGGCAGACATATTCTCACCATTTCTTCATAATTGTAGAAGAAACTAGGATGCATTGAGATTTCTCTTATTTCTGCTTCTTCACTTCTTGTACCCCTTCAGGAGAAGAGAGGGGGTACAAAGTACTGGTCTTACAGCGAACCATAACATGACAGCCTTAACAAACTTAGCACACATGAGCAGACCAAGATATTCACACTCAGAACAGGTCATTGTGGCCACAGAGCACACCTACACAAGATAGGAATCAGTGACTTTGCAACATGTGACTGCGGAGCATCCACACAAAACTCCAGATCATATTCTACAGGACTGCAGCACTCTTGACACCCTAAGAACACAAAAGCCCACAGAAATAGCCCTACATGACACGTTATGGGGCCTCAAACACGCTGTCTTGTTTGTGTCCCAAGTTGGTCTAACTGCATAGCTATTAGTTGATTACTGAAGGTCTTACATCGGCACTGGTCTTACATTCATTCCATTATATACAGAGATTGTTTTCCTGAGACATTTTTAAAAATGTTCTGGTTAATTTTGTTTTGTCTAGATCAGAGTGGTCCAAACTATGGCCCACGAGACTCATTTGGGTTGCCTGCGGCCCTCTTCTACAGTTTCAATTAACAGACAATAAACCAATAATATATTTTTTAAATTGTGGGTGTTGGGTAGGTAAGTCCATCATTTCTGCAGGACCGATAGTTCTCATTAAATGGTGGTACAGAATAGTCCTGTCTTCGTGTAACAGTGTATTCTATGCTTCAGGAAATGGAACAAGTTATAATACCTTCGACTAGAGATTCGAAAGACTTTGATAAAAATTGATCAGAAAATAGTACATTTGATTTGTCCAGTAACGGCCTTCATGTGGGAATGTGAATTTGATTGATGGCTAGTGACTACAGATTTTGTGAAGTAGGTGCCAACAAAATGTTTCTGTGAAATGAGATTCTAGGGCGGTGGGCCTCTAACGTAATATGGTGCTTTGATCCAGAAAATCTTGGACTTCAAAGATGACCTAGAAACGGTTGATTGGCTGCTTTTGGCAGGATGCCAGAAACTGGAACAAAGCTATACAGTTATTGGGAAGGGGCCTCCTGAAAGTGATTGACAAAAGATTAAGACTGATAACCATGAGTCTTCGGTAAGGCACATACCAGGGAAAAAAAGCTCTAAAGGAAATAACGACAAAGCTGTCATGCAGTCTGTGAGTTTGGATAGAGAGTTTTGAGTTCAGAATATAAATCACTGTTGTTTGTCATTGTTATTTTAGTTGTTTGCTAATTTGTGTTTTCCCAATAAGATAAACACACAGGCTTCTTCTGGTACACATTCAAAGTGATTATAAGAAGTTGTATTTTAACATTTTACAACTTTTGTGGTTGAAAAGATTGAATACTGCATCCCTCTAAACTCTAAAGTTTGCCAGTCTTTGATGTTTTTATTATGATCAACAGCTCTATCTATTGACCTTTCGAGCCGTAACCGGCCCATAGGGCGTAGACCAAGATACACCTTCTCCTATATGAATTTTTTTTTCTAGCAGTTTTCTTTTAAAGATATTTTATCAAATCTCGCCATCTGTCTCTGTTCTGTGCAAGCAACTCTATCTCATTGAGGGAGCCGATTCCTGCTGCTCTTGCCTCTCTCATCAATGTTCTTCTCAGTGTCTCCCTGGGTCTTCCTCTTTTCTTTTACCTGTTGTTTCCCATATGAGGGCTTGCTTTGCTATTCGGTTATTATCTCTTCTCATCACATGTCCAACGTATGACCATCGTCTTTTCTTTATTACTGAAGATATTAGTGGTTGATTGGCGATTTCTCTAATTTCCTCGTTTGTTTTGAATTCCTTCCATGCTATACCAAGTATTTTCCTTAGACATTTATTTTCGAATGCGTTCAACTTTGTTTCTATATCTCTTGTTGTTTTCCAGCTTTCACACACATACGTAAGGGTTGATAGTACATTTGATTTGAACAGCCTAAGTTTTGTGTTTGTGCTGATAAGTTTTGATTTCCACAACTTTTCAAGGCTTCTGAAAGACATTGCTGCTTTAGCTATTCTGATTCTAATTTCTTTGCTTGTATCCCCTTCTCGATCAATGTGACTTCCAAGATAGATAAAGTGATCGATCTCTTCTACTGGTTTGTTTTCCATGTATATTTTGTCACCTGTTGGAATTAAACTTGTCATGACTTTAGTCTTTTCATGATTGATCTCAAGCCCAATTTTGCTGGCTATTGATGATAGTTCATTTGTGTTTTCCTGCATCGTTTTTATCTGACTGCTTATGAGAACTATGTCATCAGCAAAGTCGAGGTCCTCTAAATGGTCTCCTTGTATCCATTCGATGCCTTTATTACCAGTGCAGCATTTCTTCATTATGAAGTCCATAACAATTCCAAAAAACAAGGGCGATAAAATACATCCTTGTTTAACCCCAATCAACAACTACACAAATATAATTACAGATAAATATTTGCTTTAACTAAAAAAATGTATATTTTGTGTGTCTGGTGTAACAAATTGAAACCACTTCCATAAAATATCAATTTTACAAATGAGTGGAATGTACTAGGTCCTGGACAACTTCATCCATATATGAAGCTTTCTGTGAGTAAAACAAGACACAAGATAATCTACCTTTCTGTGAGTAAAACAAGACACAAGATAATCTACCTTTCTATGAGTAAAACAAGTCACAAGATAATCTAACTTTCTGAGTAAAACAAGACACAAGATAATCTACCTTTCTGTGAGTAAAACAAGACACAAGATAATCTACCTTTCTGTGAGTAAAACAAGACACAAGATAATCAACCTTTCTGTGAGTAAAACAAGACACAAGATAATCTAACTTTCTATGAATAAAACAAGACTCAACAATCTAAACACAAACTAATCCAAGACTCAATAAATCTGAATTTTTTCTTTAAAAAAAAATGTTTAATTGCTTTTAAAACAGTGTGCTGAACTAAAAAGTGCAAATATTCAAACTGTGGAACATCTGACATAATTAAATGTATTTTTAGAGCAAACAAAACAGATTATTTAAAATCTTTAGAACTTTACTAACGCACATGTGACCTTTTACCTAATTTTAACATTTTTAAAAATACTTATTTTTAACAATAATTTTTTGTTTATCTTTGTTACCTTTCAGGATCTACAACTGCCACAACCAAAGCAGCTAGTGGATCATTGCTTGGAGGGCTTCTCACCTCGACAACATCAGCATCGGTACCAGCCACAGCCACCTCCACTGCACCAACTCAAGGCTTTTCTTTTGGAACAACACCAGCAACAACAGCAGCAGGAAGCAGCGGCTTTAACTTTGGGGCTACACCAACGACTACAACTGTCCCAGCAGTAACAACAACACAACAAGGTCAACTTTAATGTCCTGCTTCTAAACTCATTCTTCCCCTTATTTCACACTTATGTTTTCTACATTTCTTACCTTTTTTGCCTTGGCCGTGCATTGACAGAATAGTTAGTGACTGGTATGTCCTGTGGAACATGGCCGTGCATTAACAGAATAGTTAGTGACTGGTATGTCCTGTGGAACATGGCCATGCATTAACAGAATAGTTAGTGACGGGTATGTCCTGTGGAACATGGCCATGCATTAACAGAACAGTTAGTGACTGGTATGTCCTGTGGAACATGGCCATGCATTAACAGAACAGTTAGTGATTGGTATGTCCTGTGGAACATGGCCGTGCATTAACAGAACAGTTAGTGACGGGTATGTCCTGTGGAACATGGCCATGCATTAACAGAACAGTTAGTGACGGGTATGTCCTGTGGAACATGGCCATGCATTGACAGAACAGTTAGTGATTGGTATGTCCTGTGGAACATGGTCATGCATTGACAGAATAGTTAGTGACTGGTATGTCCTGTGGAACATGGCCATGCATTGACAGAATAGTTAGTGACTGGTATGTCCTGTGGAACATGGTCATGCACTGACAGAATAGTTAGTGACTGGTATGTCCTGTGGAACATGGTCATGCATTGACAGAACAGTTAGTGATTGGTATGTCCTGTGGAACATGGCCATGCATTGACAGAACAGTTAGTGACTGGTATGTCCTGTGGAACATGGCCATGCATTGACAGAACAGTTAGTGACTGGTATGTCCTGTGGAACATGGCCATGCACAGACAGAACCAGTTAGTGACTGGTATTTCCTATGGACTATAGAAAGCCTCCAGTTCGTATGCACTGTGACTGTCCATCATCATTGCTTCCACTGTCCTCTGTAAAGTTGTCCTTGACCTACCTAACCTTTTATCTTTAAAGTCCACCACTTTACAGTGTTTGTAATTGCTTCTGGAGCACTGGCCACACTACTGGCAGTGGTTCTTGATCCTTTATTTTCTGTCAGTAATGATTGATTTGAATAGAGAATGTGATAAGCGTAACCTTTATGGGGTGTACAGGTTTGGAGAGCAGCTGAAACACTCACATCCAGAGCATGCTTCCATGACTTCTTCACTGATTGTCCTGGCATTCTCAGTTTTTCTTTTCAGATTTTCAAATATTATTCTTTGTTTGCCAAAAAAAAGCTAGGAATAACCCCTGCCATAGAATATATAAAGAAACAACAGATAAAATGGTTTGGCCACGTCACATAGGAGAGATCGAAACATGACACAATGGCCCTTCAATAAATGTTGCGAGAACACCAAACCAATGGCCGACCATGAAAAAGATGAATTATTGGAATATTAGAAACATTAGGAAAAACGGCAGCAGAGGCAAACAGAAGGAGCAAAAGATATCTCCACCTCGATGCTGAAAAGCAAATGAGGAAGAAAAGAATTGTTTGTTTGTGTTGAGATTTTAAATTGTAACAAAATTAGCTAGGACTTTGGTCAAACAAATTTTGTTGATTTGATTCTGTGCTAATGTAGGTAATGTTTATTGATTTGATTTTGTGCTAATGTAGGTAATGTTTATTGATTTGATTCTGTGCTAATGTAGGTAATGTTTATTGATTTGATTCTGTGCTAATGTAGGTAATGTTTATTGATTTGATTCTGTGCTAATGTAGGTAATGTTTATTGATTTGGTTCTGTGCTAATGTAGGTAATGTTTATTGATTTGGTTCTGTGCTAATGTAGGAAATGTTTATTGATTTGGTTCTGTGCTAATGTAGGAAATGTTTATTGATTTGATTCTGTGCTAATGTAGGTAATGTTTATTGATTTGGTTCTGTGCTAATGTAGGAAATGTTTATTGATTTGGTTCTGTGCTAATGTAGGAAATGTTTATTGATTTGATTCTGTGCTAATGTAGGTAATGTTTATTGATTTGGTTCTGTGCTAATGTAGGTAATGTTTATTGATTTGGTTCTGTGCTAATGTAGGAAATGTTTATTGATTTGGTTCTGTGCTAATGTAGGTAATGTTTATTGATTTGGTTCTGTGCTAATGTAGGTAATGTTTATTGATTTGGTTCTGTGCTAATGTAGGTAATGTTTATTGATTTGGTTCTGTGCTAATGTAGGTAATGTTTATTGATTTGGTTCTGTGCTAATGTAGGTAATGTTTATTGATTTGGTTCTGTGCTAATGTAGGTAATGTTTATTGATTTGATTCTGTGCTAATGTAGGTAATGTTTATTGATTTGATTCTGTGCTAATGTCTCTTCTTCTTCTACCTTTTAGCTCCCAGTGGAGCATAGGTCTTCAACAAACACTTTCCAAGTCGTTCTGTTTTTTGCAATTCTTTTAAGATCATTCCATGTCTTCCCCATCATCTTCATCTCTGCTTCAATCTGTCTTCTCCAAGAATTCCTTGGTCTTCCTCTTTGTCTTTTCCCTGGGGATTCAAAAAAGGGCCTGTTGTGTAATACTCTCAGTTGGTTTTCGTAGTGTGTGTCCTATCCATCGTCTTCGCTGTATTTCTTTATCCACTGGTATTTGACCGGTACATTTCCATAATTCCACGTTTGTGACTTTGTCCTGCCATTTCCATCCCTTTATTCTGCGCAAGCATCCATTAATGAAAGTCTGTACCTTCGTGATTGTCAATTTTGTTATTCTCCATGTTTCACAGCCATATAATAGAACCGACTTAACATTGGAGTTGAAAATTTGTATTTTTGTATTTAGCCTAATTTCTTTGGATTTCCATATGTTTCCCAGTGCAATGAAAGCTCCTCTTGCTTTTGATATCCTTATTTTGGTATCGTTTTCTGTTCCTCCCTCTTTATCTATATTACTGCCCAGATATATATAAGATTGTACGTCTAGTAGAGGTATTTCTCCTAGTTTTATTTGGTTATTGCCAACTGCATTAATTCTCATAATGTTGGTCTTATCTCTATTAATCTTTAGTCCTAGCTGTTGTGATCTCTCATCTAATATACTCATTTTATCTTGCATCTGTTGGTGGCTGTGTGATAGGAGAGCTATGTCATCAGCAAAGTTCTGTGCTAATGTAGGTAATGTTTATTGATTTGGTTCTGTGCTAATGTAGGTAATGTTTATTGATTTGATTCTGTACCAAAGTGTAGGTAAAGGTGTCAGATATCAATACAGTCATTGAGCAGTAGAATGTAGGGCTTTCTCTTGGACGTATCTTGTGGGGAGCACAGTTTAGAGTTCTCTCCCTCTAGGTGCCTTCCCTGATCTGAGGGGTAGTGTGCCAGTTTTCTTGACGTGGTTCAACTCAAGGTTTTTCATATCCTGTTGCTAGACATGCAAAGTGGGGCCCCTACAACCTTGCTAATCTGTCCAACTTAAAACACAGACCTGTATACTAAAAAAAAAGTTAATGAATTTGCAATGATATTATCATCCCAGTAGTTTATATGAAGTGACGTGTCCTTGTGTAATTTTGGTACATGGACATGTCCCTTGTGACCTGCCAGAATGTGTTTATGGTGTAAATGTGTACACTGTGATCAGCCATTATATGGTGTTATGATGACCTGTTGATGTGCTTTCTTCAGGCTTCGCATTTGGATCTACATCACAACCAGCAACATCAGCTCCAGCTCTTGGTAGTGTCTTCAGCTCAGTGACCACAACTACAGCATCCACAGCCAGCAGCACCACAGCCACAACCTCGCTAGCTTCAGTGCCAGGGTAAGAAAGTCTGTGATAATCATGGAAGTTATACCTAAACACATATCCCTCTACAAATTCAAACTGATATCTATTTGTTGTACTCTTGAGTCACTGTCTCCAAATATGATATCTATTTGTTGTACTCTTGAGTCACTGTCTCCAAATATGATATCTATTTGTTGTACTCTTGAGTCACTGTCTCCAAATATGATATCTATTTGTTGTACTCTTGAGTCACTGTCTCCAAATATGATATCTATTTGTTGTACTCTTGAGTCACTGTCTCCAAATATTAAATTGTGGTGTTCATTAACTTAACCCCTTTCTCTATTGGACTTTAAAAAAGAAAAAGTGCCACTCTGTCATCATCATCATGTGCCATACCGGTTGGCATAGGCGATCATGTCCTTCCACAATCTTCTATCCACAGTGCATCGTATCAGTTCTGTTGTTGACTGTTTGCCATGACACCAAGCTATCCAGTATTTTCTCTCTTTGTCATCCGTGATCTCTCTTACCTTTTATTTTGCCAGCTGTAACCAAGTATTCCAACTTTCCTCTTCTCATGATGTGCCCGAAAAATGTTGATTGCTTCTTTCTGATGTTATTTTAGGAGCTCCTTTTTTGTGTTGGTCTCTTAGAATTTTGTAACCAAGTATTCCAACTTTCCTCTTCTCATGATGTGCCCGAAAAATGTTGATTGTTTCTTTCTGATGTTTTTTAGGAGCTCCCTTTTTGTATCGGTCTCTTAGAATTTCCTCATTGGTCTTTTCAGCTGTCCAGGGAACTTTCAACATTCTTCTGAGAAATCCCATTTCTGTGGCCTCTAATCGTCTTTTCATTTGTTTGTCTACTGTCCATGATTAACTTCCATAGGTTAGAATTGGTTCTATATAGCACTGATGAACTCTCATTCTCATTTCTATTGACATAGATTTGTTGCATAAGATATTTTTCATTTTCTGAAATGCTATTTTGGCCTGAGCTATTCTGCTTTTTATTTCTGTGGTGCATCTTCCATCTGATGTTATTATTGTGCCCAAGTATTTCAAACGCTGCACTTGTTTCAGATTTGTCCTATTTATTTTTATGCTACATGATGGTGATGATTGTTTCTTCGATATGACCATTACTTCTGTTTTCTTACTATTCAGACTGAGACCTTTCTTGTTGCTTTCTTTTACTATTATGTCTATCATTTCTTGAAGTTCATTCTCTTAGCTGCTGATTGTTGCCCGTACATGCTTTTTTATGATTCACAGATCCTTGCCATCAATGTTTAATTTCTCCAGCATATTGATTACTTCCACATGCTTTACTTTGTCAAATGCTTTTGTGTAGTCTATAAAGCACATATATATAGATCTTTCTATAGCTCTTTCTATCAATGTTCATATGATGTATATTGCATTATTGGTGCCCTTTCCTCCCACAAATCCACATTGTTCCTCACTTATTTTTGGTTTTATTTTGTTCCTTACAAGTCTCATGATGATTCTTAGCAATATTTTCTCTATATGGCTCATGAGACTAATAGTGCGATGGTCTTCACAATCAGTGGCCCTGACTTCTTCGGTACCTCTCTGTGCTGGACAAAAAATGAGGGCAATAGCATGTGTTCTTTAGAGAGTCATATCTCTGAACCTACTAGAGAGTCATATCTCTGAATCTACTAGAGAGTCATATCTCTGAACCTACTAGAGAGTCATATCTCTGAATCTACTAGAGAGTCATATCTCTGAACCTATTAGAGAGTCATATCTCTGAACCTATTAGAGAGTCATATCTCTGAACCTACTGCACCGACATGTTTAATTTGTGTAAGTTTGTTGAAGCAAAATGGATGAGCAATTTGAAAATGTAAACATTATGTGTGGTGATTTAGAAATAAATAAATGGGAAAAGATGTATTTTTCTTAAGGAAGGAAAATGTGAAAATCTGAATATTTTTGTCTTGATGTATTTTACTGATGTCAACAAAAGTTACAGCAATTAAAGAATATAACAACGAGACAATATATTGAACAATTTTTTAAAGTTTTATTGACAGTTTTATTTATGAGATTATTATTCCAAGTAGTTCAGTTTTGTTGGGAACAGTTCAGTGAACCACCTGATACCAGTGTTATGAAAATGAAGATCAAGTCTTAAAATCACTATTTTCTACATTTTCCTGGAAACAACAGAAAAATACTGATTGTCAACTGATAGAAAGGGAAACAAGCAAGACAGGTCGTGGCAGTAATTATTGGTTACATCCCTTACAAACTGTAAGGTTTTTTAGAGTATATGCTCATCGATGGTGGATAGTAACGTTCCACTCTGGATGATAATATTCACCTGCGGAATCGGAGTTAAATACACATGTCCATCAGACTGTGCTGTGCATGGGGGGGGGGGGGGGGGGGATTGAGGGGGTGACAGTTATAAAATCAAATAAAGCCAGAAAACTCGGCTGAATCTAAATTTAGTCTTTCAGTTACTGTGTGTGTGTGTCAGATTGGTTCTTGTTTTCGGATGTTGAAGAAATATTGCGCAAATCATCATTTAGAGAAATATGGTAATGGCAGTAACAATAAGATGGGATGCAAATTATTTTATAGATCTTTAGAAAGATCTGGAACATGAAATAGATTGAAAGAAGAAAATGAGAGGAAATATTTGAGGGAGAATGGTTATTCAAGTGAAGAAACAAAACAACTGAAATACACAAGTAAATGGGAAAGTAAAGAAAATTTAAAAAAAAAACTGAAATGCTTGAGTGACAATTTGATTGTCATGAAATGATTTTAAATGTGGGGCCAGATGTGATTCATTATCATCGTGAGGTCAAGTTGTCATTTAGGTCAAACTAAATATTATTGCTAACTTAGAATTATGGGAAAGTAATCGTTAAATACTAGTGGACTAAGATTTACAATTAAGCCATGATGCTGAATGGGACACACATTTTGGAAGCCACCTGGAAGTATTACACGGCAGACCCTTTTTTTTGGAAACCCCAGCAGAAGAGACAAAGAGGAAGATCAAAATATTCTTGGAGAAGACATGTGGAGGCAGAAATGAAAAGGATGGGAAGACATGGAAAGAAATAGAAAAGAATGACAAGAAAAACAAAGTTTGGAAAGTGTTTGTTTTGAAGACCTCTTCTCCATGGGGAGTTCAAAGAAGAAGAAGAAAACAAATATAGCTCCCATGGCACCTCCCCCAAATTTATTTCTCGCGGGCTGTGATTTGCACCTCTTGGTCATCACATTTGGAGCTGCTTCCCTAGTCTTTGTCATTAACAGCAGTTGCAGTTTGAGTTGTCCCACCTAGAACACTAGTCGCAGAAATAAGCAATCCTAACTCATATCACAGCTCTTTGTTTCAGTCTAAAAGTGGGATTTTAGTTCAAATATTGGAAATTTATTGGAGCTGTTGTAGCTCAGTGGTTAGTGAACTGGACTACAAAGGACAAGAGGTCGGGTTCGATCCTGACCGACAGCTTTCGGGTTCACCCAGCCTTAAATGGGTACCTGATTTTTTTCTGGAAAAGTAAAGCAGCACGGGCATAATACTGACCACATTACCCCAAAATCATGTGCCGAAGGTCTATAAAAATTATGGTCACTAACACCATATTCCCTTTATGCCACTTGGTGTGACAGGGCTCTTTACTTTTTTTTTATTTACTTTATTGAAAATTTAGCTTCATTTATGGATGAAGTTGTCCAGGACCTAGTACATTCCACTCATTTGCCAAATTGATATTTTATGGAAGTGGTTTCAGTTTGTTACACCAGACACAGGAAATATAAATTTTTTTAGTTAAAGCAAATATTTATCTGTAATTATATTTGTGTAGTTGTTGATCATAATAAAAACATCAATGACTGGCAAACTTGAGAGTTTAGAGGGATGCAGTATTCAATTTTTAACCACAAAAGTTGTAAAAATGTTAAAATACAACTTCTTATAATCACTTTGAATGTGTAACAGAAGAAGCTTGTGTGTTTTATCTTATTGGGAAAACACAAATTAGCAAACAACTAAATTATCAATGACAAACACTGAGATAAATGGTCATGATCTTTAAACCATGTGGTTGCTCTTTGACCCAGTACGGCTTTGACTGTGGCGGTCTGTGGTGGTTTTTTTTCTTTATCTGGGTTTTGGTTAGTCTGGCCTCGATGTGCTGACATTGACCCTTTGAATATTGGACCTTGAGTTGACATTTCCGATAATGCTAGATGACAACATTTTGATGTTTGCAGGACAAGTCTGCCTGGCCCTAAACAGATGACCTTCCGTCAGCTTGAGGAAACAATCAACAAATGGACAACAGAGCTGGAAGAGCAGGAGAAGTACTTCCTTGACCAAGCCACTCAGGTCAATGCCTGGGACCGCATCGTGATGGAGAATGGAGAGAAGGTATTTTTTCTTGATAACTTTGGCGCGACTGATATCATTCGTATCATTTCTCAGTAGGTTTGATTTGAGTCTTTGTAGGATGATGGTAGTGGCCATTTAATGATGTTAGTCGCTGTTTGATCCAATCTGACATTGTTCCCTAGATTCTATCATCTTGTCAAGTGTTCCTTAATTTCTCTGTTCCCTAGTATCTTTCTTAATAATATATTATAATGATATATATATATATATATATATATCTTCCATTTTCAACTTGTAGGACTGTTTATTGGAGGATATTTTGTTGTTGTTGAGGTTTTGTTTTTATCAAACAGCTTCTCTCATAGCTGATTCAACCAATGTTTGACAAACACATTTGGCGACAGAATGAACAAGTCAGGCCCGCTGGTTTTTTAACTTTTTTCTCTTCCATGTTTTGTCATAGTACAGTCTACAGTGATGTTATGCCATTTTTTTATTACAGGCTCTCCATGATATGCGATCTCTTGTCAGATGTTTCCAGTCATTTCACAGATGGAGAAGTAATTCAGAGATGATTTACAATATTTCTATATCATAATTTGGATCTGCTGATTTGTCTTTTTCCGTGTATTAGTTCACAATATATTATTTGCTTAAGAATGCGGTTTTCTTCCATTCACTGGGTATATAATTATATAATAATATATTCATTCTCGCTGTAAGATCCACTTTTAGAAGGCAGGCAATCATGTATGGTGTGACAGAGCTTGTTCCTTCTGAGAGATCCTGCTTTTGATGTATGTTCCACTATCTGATGTATGTTCCACTATTTGATGTATTGTTCCACTATTTGATGTATTGTTCCACTATTTGATGTATGTTCCACTATTTGATGTATGTTCCACTATCTGATGTATGTTCCACTATTTGATGTATTGTTCCACTATTTGATATCTTCCATAATTTTGAAGATTTCTAGATAAGCACTGATATCAAATATATTCAATAATATAAGCACAAATATAAAATATTATTTGATTATTATTGTGCTGATGATCATTGTATATTTGTTGTTTTGTACCTGATGAAGGCAATTGCCATAAAGTTGTTGTTTGTCTTGTCTCTACTAATTTAGCTGCTAGATATAATTGTATGTTTATTGAACAAGGTTCCTATATGTACATTGCTGTAGTGTCTCATACTTGATTGGCAGATAGTTCAGCTAAACAAAGATGTGGAGAAAGTGAAGCTGGACCAGCAGAAGCTTGACCATGAGCTGGACTTTATCCAGTCCCAGCAGAAGGAGCTTGAGGATATTCTGACCCCCCTGGAGAAGGCCCTAGACAGCTCCCCGGCAATCAGCTACCAGCAGCACGCAGATATTGAGAGGGAACACACGTAAGTTTCTTCACGATTATAATTTACACCATTATCACTGTAGAATCCACTAAATGAGACTTCTAATATAAAGTCAATTTAAAAATCCCTGATATTTTCTTCTTTTTCCTGTTTTTAAAAAATCTTTTACGATACAGCCTGCTGATTGGTTGTAACTCTTTTTGTGAAATTTTCCAGGTAAAAATGAACTGTTAATGGTCTGCTTGTCAGTGTGTAAATAGTGTGTGGTGAGCCTGTCTAGTTAGGCCTACTTGCATGGGGCAGTGGATGAAAGAAGTATTTTATGTGAAATTAGAATCATCATTACAGCACTCCAGACACATCCATAGGTGCTCCGATCTTCTCAAAATTGTCCATCAGCACACAGCGACTAATTGTACCAGTTCGGTGTTGGTTGACAAGTCCTCTCATTCGTCCAGAATATCGCTCTGTTCTGGCAACACCAGTCTTCACTCTCAGCTCACACACAATCTAGATAACCATGTATTTTGTACTTCTGTGAAAATCCTTTGTTCGACCCATCTCGTGTAGATTGTTAATGATATCTGCCTAATTAATGGCTGTCCATCAACTAATAATGTTGAACCGGCCAGTCTGTCTGCTCTGTCTTTGCCACACACCAGCATGGCCCAGAACATACATGTACATGATACTGCAAATCTTGGACCTTTGTATTGATCCTAGCCAATGAGAGATGTATGGTTTGGACAAGAGGCCGTGCAAGGGAACAAAGCACACAGTACAAGTGGTACAAACCTATTTGCAAGTCCATGATATTTATTATCATGATGGCATCCAGTACAGGCAAGAAACACAAGTGCATATGAAACATAAGTGTTGATGATAAAGTGTACAAACAATTAAAATCACAAGCACAAAATATGCCAAGAATATGATATTCCCACAAACTACAAACAATTCTGAAGGAACATGTCAGCCTATACAAAACAGTGTTTTTGGCAGAATAGAAAAAAAGCTAGAAAGTGGATTACAATGACATTGACTGCACTTTGCATACATGGTTCAAGCAAGCTAGGAAAAAAATACCAGGGCCGATCCTTATTGAGAAGGGAAAAGAGCTGGCTGAGAGTCTAGGTTGTACCAACTTGTAAGTATGAGCTGGCTGAACCAATCCAAAATGGAACATGGAATTGCACTCTCTCTCACACACACCCGCCTACACACAAAGCCAAGACTTGCAGCGGTGGCCAGTGATTACATGAAAGTTTACACAATACATTCCTCTATTATTAAACCCAAAACTGTTTCTTCTATAGCAGCCCTGTCTTCCTTCTTCTTCTTTATCCGCTGAACTCAGGTTTGAACATAGAGCACCCACAAGAGATCTCCACCCAATCCGGTCTGGAGAAAGCATAGACATCTCTCACCAGGACCTGCCAGCCGCTACAGTCTACCTCTTCTTCATTTGCCAGGTGGTGTCCATGTTAATGCTTGGTGCGGTTATGGTTATGGTAGGCCCCAGTTTCACTGCAAACGAATTAAAATCCATAATTGCTCAACTGCCCGTGCCAGTGGAATCATTCAAATTTACTATCTCGTCTCCAAAACAAAGAAAGGTAGCTGCAGTTCCCATCATAGCAGTCTTCGCACATGCCAAAAAACATAAGGTGAAACTGCACAGAATCATAATCGTAAACAATTGGAATATCGAAACACGATCAAAACGGATGAAACGCACAGCTCACGGTGTGCACAGAGCACTTAACTAGGTGCGGATGCCTGGTTAGTTCCATTCATAGAATGTGGCCTCGCCATTCCAAGGTCTTCTTTTCACTTCTAGATTGATGTTGTTAATGCCTGATCTTCTGGTGACTTCCTTGTTTGTGATGTGTTGATCAACCAGATGTTTACAATCTTCTTAAGACAGCGACTTTGAGTCCTCTATTTAATTTAGCAGCCCTGTGGTTCACATAATTAATCACAAGTTGTTTGTCCTCCCGTAGCTATGTCCTGACAGAAAGCTTGGATGCTCAACTGAAACGCATGGGACAGGACCTGAAGGAGATTATTGAGCGACTCAACTCCAACAACACCAGTCCAGATTCTAATGACCCAGTGAGTTATCATCTTACACACCTCTTTCTTTTCATCTCACAGTAGCATTTTAGTTTGAATCTTTCAAAAACTGCAGCTTTTTTGGATAGAGAAGCCCAGAGTCTAGTACATTCTTCTCATTCTTTAAACAAATATTTCATGGGAGTGGTTTCAATTTGTGACATTGTATTCAAATAGTAAAATTGGAAGTGGAAGTAAATAGTTACATGTAAATGATAATTTTTACTCTACGACTTATATTGGAGGAGCACATTGAAAAGCAAAAACCTTTTGTACTTAACTTCATCGACTTCAAAAAAGCATTCGACAGCATCCATAGAGATTCTGTGGAAAATTCTGAAGCAATATGGCTTACTATAAAAAATCATAAATATTATTAAAGACATGTATGATGGTTACACATGTGCAGTTCGAACAGAGGAAAACTGAGCGAATGTTTCCCAATAGGAACTGGGGTTAAACAAGGATGTATTTTATCGCTCTTGTTATTTGGAGTTGTTATGGGCTTCATAATGAAGAAATGCTGCACTGGTAATAAAGGCATCGAATGGATACAAGGAGACCATTTGGAGGACCTGGACTTTGCTGATGACATAGTTCTTCTCATCAGCAGTCAGATAAAAACGATATAGGAAAACACAAATGAACTATCATCAATAGCCAGCAAAATTGGGCTTGAGATCAGTCGTGAAAATACTACGGTCATGAAAAGCTTAATTCCAACAGGTGACAAAATATACATGGAAAATAAACCAGTGGAAGAGATCATCCACTTTATCTATCTTGGAAGTCACATTGAACGGGAAGGGATACAAGCAAAGAAATTAGAATCAGAATAGCTAAAGCAGCAATGTCTTTCAGAAGCCTTGAAAAGTTGTGGAAATCAAAACTCATCAGCACAAACACAAAACTTAGACTATTCAAATCAAATGTACTGTCAACCTTACGTATACGTGTGAGAGCTGAAAAACAACAAGAGACATAGAAACAAGTTGAACGCATTTGAAAATAAATGTCTAAGGAAAATACTTGGTATAGCGTGGGACGAATTTAAAACAAATGAGGAAATTAGAGAAATCGCCAATCAACCACTGATATCTTCAGTAATCAAGAAAAGACGATGGTCATATGTTGGACATGTGATGAGAAGAGATAATAACCGAATAACAAAGCAAGCCCTCATGTGGGAAACAACAGGTAAGAGAAAAAGAGGGAGACCCAGAGAGATGCTGAGAAGAACATTGATGAGAGAGGCAAGAGCAGCAGGAATGGTTTTCTCAGTGAGATAGAGCTGCTTGCACAGAACAGAGACAAATGGCGAGATTTGATAAAAGATCTTTAAAAGAATTGAAAACTGCTAGAATACAAATTTAGATAAGAGAAAGAGTATCTGGGTCTATGCCCTATGGGCCGGCTACAGCTCGAAAGGTCATAGATAGATATAATAATTTAATAGTTAATACTTGTTACAGAAAATATAAAAGATTGGTAAATCTGAGAGTTGATTGGTAAATCTGAGAGTTGATCGGTAAATTTGAGAGTTGATGGTAAATCTGAGAGTTGATTGGTAAATCTGAGAGTTGATTGGTAAATCTGAGAGTTGATTGGTAAATCTGAGAGTTTCGTGGGATGCAGTATTCAATTTTTAACTACAAAAGTTTTTAAATTTTAAGATACAACGTCTTCTAATCACTTTGAATGTTAAAGTAGAAGAAACATGTGTACTTTATCTTTATGGGAAGATGAGCAGATCAACTAAAGTACCAGTGACAAATAACTGTGGACTGTATCATTGGCTGCTAACTGTGGACTGTATCGTTGGCTGCTAACTGTGGACTGTATCATTGGCTGTAAACTGCTAACTGTGGACTGTATCATTGGCTGCTAACTGTGGACTGTATCATTGGCTGTAAACTGCTAACTGTGGACTGTATCATTGACTGCTAACTGTGGACCACATCATTGACTGCTAACTGTGGGCTGTATCATTGGCTGTAAACTGCTAACTGTGGACTGTATCATTGGCTGTAAACTGCTAACTGTGGACTGTATCATTGACTGCTAACTGTGGACCACATCATTGACTGCTAACTGGGCTGTATCATTGACTGCTAACTGTGGACTGTATCATTGACTGCTAACTGTGGACCACATCATTGACTGCTAACTGTGGGCTGTATCATTGGCTGTAAACTGCTAACTGTGGACTGTATCATTGGCTGTAAACTGCTAACTGTGGACTGTATCATTGACTGCTAACTGTGGACCACATCATTGACTGCTAACTGTGGACTGTATCATTGACTGTAAACTGCTAACTGTGGACTGTATCATTGGCTGTAAACTGCTAACTGTGGACTGTATCATTGGCTGTAAACTGCTAACTGTGGACTGTATCATTGGCTGTAAACTGCTAACTGTGGACTGTATCATTGGCTGTAAACTGCTAACTGTGGACTGTATCATTGACTGCTAACTGTGGACTGTATCATTGACTGTAAACTGCTAACTGTGGACTGTATCATTGGCTGTAAACTGCTAACTGTGGACTGTATCATTGGCTGTAAACTGCTAACTGTGGACTGTATCATTGACTGCTAACTGTGGACCACATCATTGACTGCTAACTGTGGGCTGTATCATTGGCTGTAAACTGCTAACTGTGGACTGTATCATTGGCTGTAAACTGCTAACTGTGGACTGTATCATTGACTGCTAACTGTGGACCACATCATTGACTGCTAACTGGGCTGTATCATTGACTGCTAACTGTGGACTGTATCATTGACTGCTAACTGTGGACCACATCATTGACTGCTAACTGTGGGCTGTATCATTGGCTGTAAACTGCTAACTGTGGACTGTATCATTGGCTGTAAACTGCTAACTGTGGACTGTATCATTGACTGCTAACTGTGGACCACATCATTGACTGCTAACTGTGGACTGTATCATTGACTGTAAACTGCTAACTGTGGACTGTATCATTGGCTGTAAACTGCTAACTGTGGACTGTATCATTGGCTGTAAACTGCTAACTGTGGACTGTATCATTGGCTGTAAACTGCTAACTGTGGACTGTATCATTGGCTGTAAACTGCTAACTGTGGACTGTATCATTGGCTGTAAACTGCTAACTGTGGACTGTATCATTGACTGCTAACTGTGGACTGTATCATTGACTGTAAACTGCTAACTGTGGACTGTATCATTGGCTGTAAACTGCTAACTGTGGACTGTATCATTGGCTGTAAACTGCTAACTGTGGACTGTATCATTGACTGCTAACTGTGGACCACATCATTGACTGCTAACTGTGGGCTGTATCACTGACTGCTAACTGTGGACTGTATCATTGACTGCTAACTGTGGACTGTATCATTGGCCGCTAACTGTGGGCTGTATCATTGACTGCTAACCATGGACTGTATCATTGACTGCTAACCATGGACTGTATCATTGACTGCTAACCATGGACTGTATCATTGACTGCTAACCATGGACTGTATCATTGACTGCTAACCATGGACATTCTCTGCCCCATGTTACACCACACTCTCCTATCACTGATACAATACGTTTGAATGTACGTATCCATAACTTGAGTTACACATGTGAATGTACGTATCCATAACTTGAGCAACACATGTGAATGTACGTATCCATAACTTGAGCAACACATGTGAATGTACGTATCCATAACTTGAGCAACACATGTGAATGTACGTATCCATAACTTGAGCTACACATGTGAATGTACGTATCCATAACTTGAGCTACACATGTGAATGTACGTATCCATAACTTGAGCTACACATGTGAATGTACGTATCCATAACTTGAGCTACACATGTGAATGTACGTATCCATAACTTGAGCTACACATGTGAATGTACGTATCCATAACTTGAGCAACACATGTGAATGTATGTATCCATAACTTGAGCAACACATGTGAATGTACGTATCCATAACTTGAGCTACACATGTGAATGTACGTATCCATAACTTGAGCAACACATGTGAATGTACGTATCCATAACTTGAGTTACACATGTGAATGTACGTATCCATAACTTGAGCAACACATGTGAATGTACGTATCCATAACTTGAGTTACACATGTGAATGTACGTATCCATAACTTGAGCAACACATGTGAATGTACGTATCCATAACTTGAGTTACACATGTGAATGTACGTATCCATAACTTGAGCAACACATGTGAATGTACGTATCCATAACTTGAGCTACACATTTGAATGTACGTATCCATAACTTGAGCAACACATGTGAATGTACGTATCCATAACTTGAGTTACACATGTGAATGTACGTATCCATAACTTGAGCAACACATGTGAATGTACGTATCCATAACTTGAGCAACACATGTGAATGTACGTATCCATAACTTGAGCTACACATGTGAATGTACGTATCCATAACTTGAGTTACACATGTGAATGTACGTATCCATAACTTGAGTTTATGATACAAGTTTTTTCCTCTCTCAGGTTCAACAGATCACAAAAATCCTGAATGCTCACGTTGTCTCCTTGATGTGGGTGGACAGAAACACAGGTTGGCTTTCAATTTGTGTCTGCATGTTTTATTGACATTTTTGTTTGACTGTTTCAGTGTCATACTATTTGTCTCATTTGTGCAACTAGTGTTATGCTTTATGTTATACTTTGTGTTGTACTTTATGTTATACTTTGTGTTGTACTTTATTTTATACTTTGTGTTGTACTTTATTTTATACTTTGTGTTGTACTTTATTTTATACTTTGTGTTGTACTTTATTTTATACTTTGTGTTGTACTTTATTTTATACTTTGTGTTGTACTTTATTTTATACTTTGTGTTGTACTTTATTTTATACTTTGTGTTGTACTTTATTTTATACTTTGTGTTGTACTTTATTTTATACTTTGAAATGTCTGCAAGCTTGGCTGAAGATAGTAGGCTATTATCTGGGAAGTTATGATACCTGACAAAGAGATATCGTATGCAGAGCTTTATTCCGACAGAAAGGTCTAAAATACAATCTGGTACGATTTAGGATTCTAACGGTACTGAAATACATAACTAGAGCTTCCATCAGTTGACATTCTCATGTTAATTTCCATCAGTTGACATTCTCATGTTAATTTCCATCAGTTGACATTCTCATGTTAATTTCCATCAGTTGACATTCTCATGTTAATTTCCATCAGTTGATATTCTCATGTTAATTTCCATCAGTTACATTCTCATGTTAATTTCCATCAGTTGACATTCTCATGTTAATTTCCATCAATTGACATTCTCATGTTAATTTCCATCAGTTGATATTCTCATGTTAATTTCCATCAGTTGACATTCTCATGTTAATTTCCATCAGTTGACATTCTCATGTTAATTTCCATCAGTTGACATTCTCATGTTAATTTCCATCAGTTGATATTCTCATGTTAATTTCCATCAGTTGACATTCTCATGTTAATTTCCATCAGTTGACATTCTCATGTTAATTTCCATCAGTTGACATTCTCATGTTAATTTCCATCAGTTGACATTCTCATGTTATGTTCATTAATGATAATACAAATGTACATGAAGAGGAGCTTCCATCAGAGGCTTGGTATATTATATTTTGTTTTATGGGATGGGAGTTTTTTAGGTGTAAAATTACCGTATGTCATTTCTGTGGTACGTGGCAAGTTTTATGAGGTTATGGGTCTCTTCAATCATTTTCTCAACAATTGGCCGTTCATGAGGTTCTTAACATTTATCTCTGACTTAAAGAAATCTTTTAAAATTATTTGTTAGTGATGTGCATCCATTGTTTGTAAGCCAACTTGCTGATTATAACTTTGGAGTGACTCTTATTTAACTCTTTCTCATGGAGATCTATTACCAGTATGGCTTTCCATGTTCTTCCTACACTGTACAGGGATGTAGAGCAACAATGTGTTAGACTGTCTTTGAACTGTTCAACAATTTAAAAAAATATATAAAATGATGTTGCGTGTAAACATTTATCTTTGGTCTAACACGTTAAAGTTGATACTCACAACAAGTTCCATTAACCTGGAAGGAGGCCCATACACAGCCCATCTTAATACTTTAGAACCAAACAAGGATTTGTGCGAAGCCCTTACCCCCCAGAACCATGGTCCACCTGTAAAAATAAAACAAAAATAATCCCAGATGTTCCAGGAATAGTCTTCCAAAATGAATAGAGATGCTCTAGTTCAGGAGGTAATAATTCCCTCAAGTTTTATGGAAAATGTGATGTTAATGCCCATAACTTTGAGTTACATTTTTTATGAGTGACATGGTCCACTGCCCTAATTTATCAGAATAAATCTTTGGTGGCCATTGACTTTTGGCTACAAGACAATTTGAGCACAGTATTTTATGAACTCCATTTTCTCTTTGCTACTTCAGCCAACCTTCAGAGGCGGGTGGAGGAGATATCCAAGCAGATGGATGTTGACAAGCGAGAGCAGGAGAGGCACTTTAGATTGGCTTACAGCTGATCACGTACCTGGCACATTTAATGTAAGAACAGCTTTTTTGTTTGTTTACAGTTATGTCAATATCACTTATTCCTATTGTTCACACCGGCAGCTTTGTACTCGGGTGTCCCTCGCCATACAGGCAGATATTCTCTGGCTTCAGACGTACTCTCATTTTTATCATCGAGCGGTTTAGTTTTGCTGACACTGTTTGTGTTTGGCTTTCAGTGATTGTGTTCATTGTTGGAACTTGTGTGATGGCATCATGAGTGACTCGAGTCCTGGACTGGGAGTCCACATATTTTTTTAATTTGAAAGTCTTTAATATTTTTCATTGTTGTGTTATTTCTTTGGTATTGAAGCTAGCATATGTTATAATTTGTTGATTTGTAAAAATTTGTGTCACTCAGCCCTGAGCATCTAATTTCATTTTGCATTTTTATTTTATATTAGGATTGCCACCTCTGCACTCCAGACACATCCATAGGTGCCCTGACCTTCTCACAATCTTCATCAGCTTGCAGCAGCAGCAGCTAATGTTCATGTTGGCTGACAGTTCCCTTCATTCGTTACTTTTATCATTCTTCTTTTCCTCTTTCTTCCTGTCAACTCCCTAGGTCTTCAACACATTCCAAATGCCCTGTTACTTCTCTATCTATTGACATTTCGAGCCGTAACCGGCCCATAGGGCGTAGACCAAGATACACCTTCTCCTATATGGATTTTTTGTTCTAGCAGTTTTCTTTTAAAGATATTTTATCAAATCTCGCCATCTGTCTCTGTTCTGTGCAAGCAGTTCTATCTCATTGAGGGAGCCGACTCCTGCTGCTCTTGCCTCTCTCATCAATGTTCTTCTCAGTGTCTCCCTGGGTCTTCCTCTTTTTCTTTTACCTGTTGTTTCCCATATGAGGGCTTGCTTTGCTATTCGGTTATTATCTCTTCTCATCACATGTCCAACGTATGACCATCGTCTTTTCTTTATTACTGAAGATATTAGTGGTTGATTGGCGATTTCTCTAATTTCCTCATTTGTTTTGAATTCGTTCCACGCTATACCAAGTATTTTCCTTAGACATACATCATCTGTCTTTCCCATCCTGTTACTTACCATTCTTTTAAGATCATTACATTTCTTCCCCATCCTCCTCATCTCTGTTTCTTCCTGTCTTCCCCATCATCTTCATCTCTGCTTCTTCCTGTCTTTCCCATCCTCTTCATCTCTGCTTCTTCCTGTCTTTCCCATCCTAACCATCTCTGCTTCTTCCTGTCTTTCCCATCCTAACCATCTCTGCTTCTTTCTGTCTTTCCCATCCTCTTCATCTCTGCTTCTTCCTGTCTTTCCCATCCTAACCATCTCTGCTTCTTTCTGTCTTTCCCATCCTCTTCATCTCTGCTTCTTCCTGTCTTTCCCATCCTCTTCATCTCTGCTTCTTCCTGTCTTTCCCATCCTCTTCATCTCTGCTTCTTCCTGTCTTTCCCATCCTAACCATCTCTGCTTCTTCCTGTCTTTCCCATCCTCTTCATCTCTGCTTCTTCCTGTCTTTCCCATCCTAACCATCTCTGCTTCTTCCTGTCTTCCCCATCCTCTTCATCTCTGCTTCTTCCTGTCTTTCCCATCCTCTTCATCTCTGCTTCTTCCTGTCTTTCCCATCCTCTTCATCTCTGCTTCTTCCTGTCTTTCCCATCCTAACCATCTCTGCTTCTTCCTGTCTTTCCCATCCTAACCATCTCTCATCTCTGCTTCTTCCTGTCTTTCCCATCCTCTTCATCTCTGCTTCTTTCTGTCTTTCCCATCCTCTTCATCTCTGTTTCTTCCTGTCTTTCCCATCCTCTTCATCTCTGTTTCTTCCTGTCTTTCCCATCCTAACCATCTCTGCTTCTTCCTGTCTTTCCCATCCTCTTCATCTCTGTTTCTTCCTGTCTTTCCCATCCTCTTCATCTCTGTTTCTTCCTGTCTTTCCCATCCTAACCATCTCTGCTTCTTCCTGTCTTTCCCATCCTCTTCATCTCTGCTTCTTCCTGTCTTTCCCATCCTCTTCATCTCTGCTTCTTTCTGTCTTTCCATCCTCTTCATCTCTGCTTCTTCATCTCTGCTTCTTCCTGTCTTTCCCATCCTCTTCATCTCTGCTTCTTTCTGTCTTTCCCATCCTCTTCATCTCTGCTTCTTTCTGTCTTTCCCATCCTCTTCATCTCTGCTTCTTCCTGTCTTTCCCATCCTCTTCACCTCTGCTTCTTTCTGTCTTTCCCATCCTCTTCATCTCTGCTTCTTCCTGTCTTTCCCATCCTCTTCATCTCTGCTTCTTCCTGTCTTTCCCATCCTCTTCACCTCTGCTTCTTCCTGTCTTTCCCATCCTAACCATCTCTGCTTCTTCCTGTCTTTCCCATCCTCTTCATCTCTGCTTCTTCCTGTCTTTCCCATCCTAACCATCTCTGCTTCTTCCTGTCTTTCCCATCCTCTTCATCTCTGCTTCTTCCTGTCTTTCCCATATTCTTCATCTCTGCTTCTTCCTGTCTTTCCCATCCTAACCATCTCTGCTTCTTCCTGTCTTTCCCATCCTAACCATCTCTGCTTCTTCCCGTCTTTCTCATCCTCTTCATCTCTGCTTCTTCCTGTCTTTCCCATCCTCTTCATCTCTGCTTCTTTCTGTCTTTCCCATCCTCTTCATCTCTGCTTCTTCATCTCTGCTTCTTCCTGTCTTTCCCATCCTAACCATCTCTGCTTCTTCCTGTCTTCCCCATCCTCTTCATCTCTGCTTCTTTCTGTCTTTCCCATCCTCTTCATCTCTGCTTCTTCATCTCTGCTTCTTCCTGTCTTTCCCATCCTCTTCATCTCTGCTTCTGTCTGTCTTTCCCATCCTCTTCATCTCTGCTTCTTCCTGTCTTCCCCATCCTCTTCATCTCTGCTTCTTCCTGTCTTCCCCATCCTCTTCATCTCTGCTTCTTCCTGTCTTCCCCATCCTCTTCATCTCTGCTTCTTCCTGTCTTTCCCATCCTCTTCATCTCTGCTTCTTCCTGTCTTCCCCATCCTCTTCATCTCTGCTTCTTCCTGTCTTTCCCATCCTCTTCATCTCTGCTTCTTCCTGTCTTTCCCATCCTCTTCATCTCTGCTTCTTCCTGTCTTTCCCATCCTAACCATCTCTGCTTCTTCCTGTCTTTCCCATCCTCTTCATCTCTGCTTCTTCCTGTCTTTCCCATCCTAACCATCTCTGCTTCTTCCTGTCTTTCCCATCCTCTTCATCTCTGCTTCTTCCTGTCTTTCCCATCCTAACCATCTCTGCTTCTTCCTGTCTTTCCCATCCTAACCATCTCTGCTTCTTCCTGTCTTTCCCATCCTAACCATCTCTGCTTCTTCCTGTCTTCCCCATCCTCTTCATCTCTGCTTCTTTCTGTCTTTCCCATCCTCTTCATCTCTGCTTCTTTCTGTCTTTCCCATCCTCTTCATCTCTGCTTCTTCCTGTCTTTCTCATCCTCTTCATCTCTGCTTCTTTCTGTCTTCCCATCCTCTTCATCTCTGCTTCTTCATCTCTGCTTCTTCCTGTCTTTCCCATCCTCTTCATCTCTGCTTCTTTCTGTCTTTCCCATCCTCTTCATCTCTGCTTCTTCCTGTCTTCCCCATCCTCTTCATCTCTGCTTCTTTCTTTCTTTCCCATCCTCTTCATCTCTGCTTCTTCCTGTCTTTCTCATCCTCTTCATCTCTGCTTCTTCCTGTCTTCCCATCCTCTTCATCTCTGCTTCTTCCTGTCTTTCTCATCCTCTTCATCTCTGCTTCTTCCTGTCTTTCTCATCCTCTTCATCTCTGCTTCTTCCTGTCTTTCCCATCCTCTTCATCTCTGCTTCTTTCTGTCTTTCCCATCCTCTTCATCTCTGCTTCTTCCTGTCTTTCTCATCCTCTTCATCTCTGCTTCTTCCTGTCTTTCTCATCCTCTTCATCTCTGCTTCTTCCTGTCTTTCTCATCCTCTTCATCTCTGCTTCTTCCTGTCTTTCTCATCCTCTTCATCTCTGCTTCTCCTGTCTTTCTCATCCTCTTCATCTCTGCTTCTTTCTGTCTTTCCCATCCTAACCATCTCTGCTTCTTCCTGTCTTTCCCATCCTCTTCACCTCTGCTTCTTCCTGTCTTTCCCATCCTAACCATCTCTGCTTCTTCCTGTCTTTCCCATCCTAACCATCTCTGCTTCTTCCTGTCTTTCCCATCCTCTTCATCTCTGCTTCTTCCTGTCTTTCCCATCCTAACCATCTCTGCTTCTTCCTGTCTTTCCCATCCTAACCATCTCTGCTTCTTCCTGTCTTTCCCATCCTAACCATCTCTGCTTCTTCCTGTCTTTCCCATCCTAACCATCTCTGCTTCTTCCTGTCTTTCCCATCCAAACCATCTCTGCTTCTTCCTGTCTTTCCCATCCTAACCATCTCTGCTTCTTCCTGTCTTTCCATCCTAACCATCTCTGCTTCTTCCTGTCTTTCCCATCCTAACCATCTCTGCTTTTTTCTGTCTTTCCCATCCTAACCATCTCTGCTTTTTTCTGTCTTTCCCATCCTCTTCATCTCTGCTTCTTCATCTCTGCTTCTTCCTGTCTTTCCCATCCTCTTCATCTCTGCTTCTTCCTGTCTTTCCCATCCTCTTCATCTCTGCTTCTTCATCTCTGCTTCTTCCTGTCTTTCCCATCCTCTTCATCTCTGCTTCTTCCTGTCTTCCCCATCCTCTTCATCTCTGCTTCTTCCTGTCTTTTCCATCCTAACCATCTCTGCTTCTTCCTGTCTTTCCATCCTCTTCATCTCTGCTTCTTCCTGCCTTTCCCATCCTAACCATCTCTGCTTTTTTCTGTCTTTCCCATCCTCTTCATCTCTGCTTCTTCTGTCTTTCCCATCCTCTTCATCTCTGCTTCTTCATCTCTGCTTTTTCCTGTCTTTCCCATCCTCTTCATCTCTGCTTCTTTCTGTCTTTCCCATCCTCTTCATCTCTGCTTCTTTCTGTCTTTCCCATCCTCTTCATCTCTGCTTCTTCCTGTCTTCCCCATCCTCTTCATCTCTGCTTCTTCCTGTCTTTCTCATCCTCTTCATCTCTGCTTCTTTCTGTCTTTCCCATCCTCTTCATCTCTGCTTCTTCCTGTCTTTCTCATCCTCTTCATCTCTGCTTCTTTCTGTCTTTCCCATCCTAACCATCTCTGCTTCTTCCTGTCTTTCCCATCCTAACCATCTCTGTTTCTTCCTGTCTTTCTCATCCTCTTCATCTCTGCTTCTTTCTGTCTTTCCCATCCTCTTCATCTCTGCTTCTTCCTGTCTTTCTCATCCTCTTCATCTCTGCTTCTTTCTGTCTTTCCCATCCTAACCATCTCTGCTTCTTTCTGTCTTTCCCATCCTCTTCATCTCTGCTTCTTCCTGTCTTTCTCATCCTCTTCATCTCTGCTTCTTTCTGTCTTTCCCATCCTAACCATCTCTGCTTCTTTCTGTCTTTCCCATCCTCTTCATCTCTGCTTCTTCTTGTCTTCCCCATCCTCTTCATCTCTGCTTCTTTCTGTCTTTCCCATCCTCTTCATCTCTGCTTCTTCATCTCTGCTTCTTCCTGTCTTTCCCATCCTCTTCATCTCTGCTTCTTTCTGTCTTTCCCATCCTCTTCATCTCTGCTTCTTTCTGTCTTTCCCATCCTCTTCATCTCTGCTTCTTCATCTCTGCTTCTTCCTGTCTTTCCCATCCTCTTCATCTCTGCTTCTTTCTGTCTTTCCCATCCTCTTCATCTCTGCTTCTTTCTGTCTTTCCCATCCTCTTCATCTCTGCTTCTTCCTGTCTTCCCCATCCTCTTCATCTCTGCTTCTTTCTGTCTTCCCATCCTCTTCATCTCTGCTTCTTCCTGTCTTTCTCATCCTCTTCATCTCTGCTTCTTTCTGTCTTTCCCATCCTCTTCATCTCTGCTTCTTCCTGTCTTCCCATCCTCTTCATCTCTGCTTCTTCCTGTCTTTCTCATACTCTTCATCTCTGCTTCTTTCTGTCTTTCCCATCCTAACCATTTCTGCTTCTTCCTGTCTTTCCCATCCTCTTCACCTCTGCTTCTTCCTGTCTTTCCCATCCTAACCATCTCTGCTTCTTCCTGTCTTTCCCATCCTCTTCACCTCTGCTTCTTCCTGTCTTTCCCATCCTCTTCATCTCTGCTTCTTCCTGTCTTTCCCATCCTAACCATCTCTGCTTCTTCCTGTCTTTCCCATCCTCTTCATCTCTGCTTCTTCCTCTCTTTCCCATCCTAACCATCTCTGCTTCTTCCTGTCTTTCCCATCCTAACCATCTCTGCTTCTTCCTGTCTTTCCCATCCTAACCATCTCTGCTTCTTCCTGTCTTCCCCATCCTCTTCATCTCTGCTTCTTCCTGTCTTTCCCATCCTCTTCATCTCTGCTTCTTCCTGTCTTCCCCATCCTCTTCATCTCTGCTTCTTCCTGTCTTTCCCATCCTAACCATCTCTGCTTCTTCCTGTCTTTCCCATCCTAACCATCTCTGCTTCTTCCTGTCTTTCCCATCCTAACCATCTCTGCTTCTTCCTGTCTTTCCCATCCTAACCATCTCTGCTTCTTCCTGTCTTTCCCATCCTAACCATCTCTGCTTCTTCCTGTCTTTCCCATCCTCTTCATCTCTGCTTCTTCCTGTCTTTCCCATCCTCTTCATCTCTGCTTCTTTCTGTCTTCCCCATCCTCTTCATCTCTGCTTCTTTCTGTCTTCCCCATCCTCTTCATCTCTGCTTCTTCCTGTCTTCCCCATCCTCTTCATCTCGGCTTCTTCCTGTCTTTCCCATCCTCTTCATCTCTGCTTCTACCTGTCATCTCCAAGTATATTTTGGCCTTCTGTTTTTCCTCCTACCATGGGGACAAAAAGGGCTTGTCATGTAATTTTCTAAATTGTTTTTTGTAGTGTGTGTCCTATCCAGTGCCATTGTCTTTTTTTTTTTTTTTATATCTCTTTGTCCACTGGTATTTTTGGTACTTTCCCATATTTCTAAGTTAGTGATTTTGTCCTGCTCTCTCCACTCTTTTATTCTGTGCAAGCATCCATCAGTGAACGTCTGTATCTTTGTTATTGTAATTTTCGTTCTCTGTGTTACACGATGGCAGTGGTCAAACAAATGGAAAGACAATCAGAGGCCACAAAAATGGCATTTCTCAGAAGAATGTTGGGAGTTCCCTGGACAGCTAAACAGATTGAGGACATTTTCAAAGAGGCCAACACAAAATGATTGGAGCTCCTAAGAAACAGGAAGAAATAATTGACATTTTTCTGGCTCATTATGAGAAGTGGAAAGTTGGTTCTGGCACATCATGAGAAGAGGAAAGTTGGTTCTGGCACATCATGAGAAGAGGAAAGTTGGTTCTGGCACATCATGAAAAGAGGAAAGTTGGTTCTGGCACATCATGAAAAGAGGAAAGTTGGTTCTGGCACATCATGAAAAGAGGAAAGTTGGTTCTGGCACATCATGAAAAGAGGAAAGTTGGTTCTGGCACATCATGAAAAGAGGAAAGTTGGTTCTGGCACATCATGAAAAGAGGAAAGTTGGTTCTGACACATCATGAAAAGAGGAAAGTTGGTTCTGGCACATCATGAGAAGAGGAAAGTTGGTTGCAACTGGCAAAATACAAGGAAAGAGAGATTGTTGGTAGTGTGGTGTCATGGCATGGAAAACAGTCAACATCAGAATTGATATAATACACTATGGATAGAAAATTGTGGAAGGACATGAACGCCAACCGGCATGGTACATAATGATGATGTTTCACAGCCGTATAATAGGATTGGTGTAACACTGGAGTTGAACGTTTGTATATTTTCTAAGTTTTGTTTTTCTGCTGAAGAGTTTAAGTAAAATAAAAATAAACTAATGCTTTGGGTATAAATTAAATAGGTCAGTGTCGTTTTTATGATTGATATAAAAAAATAACTGAATCAACTCCCGTTGTGATATTTGTATCTTGTAACAAAGTCAGTGGGAAGACTGAGCTGATTCATCCTCATTAGGTCTTCAAACCTGGGCACAAGTTTGGAAATTGCTATCCTAATCTCTCTCTCAGCGTTCAAATGTGATCTGTATTTGGTTTTGATGGCTGCCAATGCTGATAACCCAGTCTTACATAAGTAGGTAGTCGCAAAAGGAATTAAAACTCGTAGGGCCTGCTTACCTACTTCAGGGTATTCTTGTTTTACAAAGTTCCAAGGAAGAGAAAGAGAATGATATCCTTGACGACAGAGAAGAATATAATTCGACAGCTAAACATTGTGGCACAACAAAACATTGTGGTACAACAAAACATTGTGGTACAACAAAACATTGTGGCACAACAAAACATTGTGGTACAACAGCGGCAAAGTTGATTAGTTGCACTGTGGATAGAGGTTTGTGGAGAAACATCACCTACACTGGCATGACACTTGATGATGATGATAATGGTGTCTGCGGAGCAGTGTTTGACAACCACTGGTGTTATTCATTGTTTGTTTTGTAAATGATAAATGGTATCCATGTTTTTGACATAATTGTTTCCATGGACTCTTCCAGGACCTGTAACAAGCTCCACTTGGTGTGATGGAGAACATGTTGACATCTCTTTGTTACAAATCTGAACTAAAGTGAGGTAGAGGCTACTGTGGTGGGTGTGTTGGTAATCAAATAAATATACTATCCTCGTGAATAATGAGATTGTGAGTTCAATCAATGATGTGTGTGTGTGTTAAGTGTTTCAATCATGAATAATGAGATTGTGAGTTCAATCAATGATGTGTGTGTGTATGTTAAGTGTTTCAATCATGAATAATGAGATTGTGAGTTCAATCTAAAGTGTGTATGTTAAGTGTTTCAATCATGAATAATGAGATTGTGAGTTCAATCAATGATGTGTATGTTAAGTGTTTCAATCATGAATAATGAGATTGTGAGTTCAATCAATGATGTGTGTATGTGTTAAGTGTTTCAATCATGAATAATGTTTATCTTGTCTAGAAAAAATAAATACTTCTGTTGATATGGCACAAAATTGTGACTTTTCTACCTGAATTAATGTTTATGTTTGTGACTTTTCTACCTGAATTAATGTTTATGTTTGTGAATGTTTATGTTTGTGAATGTTTATGTTTGTGAATGTTTATGTTTGTGACTTTGACTCTTTCTGGGCCAGTAGGTTTGAAGTTCCAACTCATGGGTTCCAGACCATCAAGATGAGAGCGTACAACAACAACAAAACTAATCAAGATATCTCAAGATGGACATGTTTTTACAATAATAATTGGACAATTTCAGTGCAGAAAAAAAATCACCGTAAACACATTTTGCTGATTTTAACAGAGTTAACTCACTTTAAATTGTCAACTGCCACATCCAACTATCGGTGCCACGATAGCTCAGTGGTTAGTGAACTGGACTACAAAGGACAAGGGGTAGGGTTCGATCCCAACTGATGGCTTCCAGGTTCACCCAGCCTTAAATGGATACTGGATTTTTTTTTATGGGAAAGCGAAGCAGCACGGGCGTAATACCGACCACTTTACCCCAAAAATCACACGCTGAAGGTCTGTAAAATTTATGGTCACTAACACCATATTCCCTATACGCCACTTGGCGTGACGGGGGTACTTCATTTTTTTTTTTTTTTACAACCAACTATATTGAAGATCTAATCATAATCTCATTGGCAGGACATAAGCCTGGGATTATGTAAGCCTTCTATAGCTCACAAAGGTGAACCTTCACTGGTGGCACCAGGATTGTGGAGTTTCAGTCAAGCCTTCTATAGCTCACAAAGGTGAACCTTCACTGGTGGCACCAGGATTGTGGAGTTGCAGTCAAGCCTTCTATATTACTGGCTGTGGAACTACCTGATTCATGAAGTACAAACTTCTGTGGAACTACCTGATTCATGAACTACAAACTTCTGTGGAACTACCTGATTCATGAACTACAAACTTCTGTGGAACTACCTGATTCATGAACTACAAACTTCTGTGGAACTACCTGATTCATGAACTACAAACTTCTGTGGAACTACCTGATTCATGAACTACAAACTTCTGTGGAACTACCTGATTCATGAACTACAAACTTCTGTGGAACTACCTGATTCATGAACTACAAACTTCTGTGGAACTACCTGATTCATGAACTACAAACTTCTGTGGAACTACCTGATTCATGAACTACAAACTTCTGTAAAGCTCTTGTTCCCAGGTAACGTTTATCAAGATGCCAATGTTGGCATGAAAGTCCACAAATTGATCAATGCAACAGTACATATTTTCAGTTTAAAAAAAAGAAGGTAAAGTACCCCTGTCACGCCAAGTGGCATATAGGGAATATGGTGTTAGTGACCATAAATTTTACAGACCTTCGGTCACATATCTCTCTCTCTCTCTCTGCGATCAGGACTCAATCAGAGTAAGATTCCAGACATTCACATGAAGACAGCTAAGTGAATTGATCGACCCCACAGACAGAACATCATAATTAGAGTCTGTTAGATCCATTCTGATTGAGTACCTGTTAAAACGTTGCACTGTGTTCTGCACCAGTGGCCAGTGCATCCGATTTCAGCCAGCATTTTATTCAGGTTTGCTTTCCCTAGCCTTTGATTGTCCCCAATCTTCCTGCAAAGCAACAGATTGTCTTTTCTGTAGGGAGATTCTGCCCTCAGATGGTCGGCCCTCCAAGGTTTACGAGCACCATCTGCCCGAGTCACTCGAGGTGACTAACACTGACATGCACACAATGATATGAGGCATGACTAACACTGACACACACCAAAATATGAGATATGACTAACACACACACACACTAAGATATGAGATGTGACTAACACAGACACACTCTTAAATATGAGATATGACTAACACAGATACACACACTAAGATATGAGACATGACTAACATAAACATGCACTCACAAAGATAGGAGATGTGACTAACATAGACAAGCACACAAATATATAAGACATGACTAACATAGACATGCACTCACAAAGGTATGAGATGTGACTAACATAGACATACACACAAAGATATGAGATATGACTAAACACAGACACACAAAGATTTGGTTATGCAAGGACCCGGTATCACTGCAAACGAATTAAAATCTATAATTGCTCAACTGCCAGTGCCAGCGTAATCATTCAAATTAATATCTCATCTCCCAAACAAAGAAAGGTAACTGTAGTCCTCATCGTAGCAGTCTCAGCACACGCCAAAAGACATAAGGAGAAACCGCGCAGAAAGTGAACACAGCCAACTGTTTCCTGTCATACGATATCGTTCATCGTAAACAATTGGAATATCAAAACATGATCAAAACGGATGAGACACACTGCTCACGGTGTGCACAGAGCACTTAACTCAGTAGCTTCTGCAACAAGGAACACTTTTCATGCATAACCTTCAATTGTTCCCGCCGCCTATCCACAATATAACGGAAATTCACGTCCTTTGAAAATGATGATCATCATATTTAAAAAAAAACAAACTGTATAGTGCTTGATAATGTTAGGCCATCGTTGTTGACTCCAATTCCGAACATTTAGACACACAGTCGTCAGATTATCCCCGTCGCACATCAAACAACAGACCGTAAGATTATCGTACGGCCGGTCTAGGGATGTATGATGAGCCATTATGATGACGTAGCACACAAAAATGTTGTACACACAATTTCACTCCCTTTAGATTCCTACTAGATTCTCTATTCTTAGATTACTCTAGTGAAAGCAGCTTACGACGAACAAAACACGGTGCATATTTCCTAAAGAGATAAAACTGTGGCTGACGAAGTAGTTTACATTAATAAGTAACATGGAAATAACTTGAGTCAAGGAATTCCAACAACGGTCATGAACAGCACCAATATGACGTAAAGCGCAGATCAAGTCTAAACGTTGGAAGGTCGCATTCACAACACTTGATTTGTCAAAAATGGACTGTTCCCGGCGTACAACATCGCTTTAGCGGCACAGATGTAATAAGTAGATCATCATTTATACTTTAACGCAGAAAAGTGCAATGGAGAACCGAGATTAATCAGATCCCGAATGCACTTTCTGCAGCGATCGAGAGAACGTGACCTAGATCCACCATCTTTACAACGGAAGTCCATTGGTGAAATTTAATTCCTTGTTCAATTATCTAAACATTCATATACAATATGGTATGTGGTAGATAAATATGTAGATTAACTCTTTCGGTGCGGAAGCTTTTTATCAATGCAACCGATGAGATTTCAGAGACAGACTAATCGATATATTTATCTAACATATAACATATTACATTCATATTACATATGAATTCTCAGATAATTGAACAAGGAATTAGATTTCACCAATACCAAGATGATACAAGACATGTAAAAAGAATATGGTTTGATGACGATTCACACTAATCAAATTGGGAGTGACGCACCGTGCGGCGAAACGTACGCGGCTGAAATCAGCATGGCGCACGGTGCGGCGAAACGTAAGGAAAGAGTTAATATTTCAAGACATGAAACAATTTGTTATTTCCGAAATGTCTACCGCTAAACTGATCATAACTTTCCGAGCTGAAAGAATTAAAGAATTCATTATTAAAAAAAATAATAATAAATAATAGTAACACATGTTAATATAAGCATAATCGTTAACGAAGTTTTGTGAGTATATAATGGACTTCGTCACATTTACTTCTTATGATTGGAAACCCTTCGATCCTGTTAGCACACCCGGGATTTTTATGTACGTAATATATTTTAAATCCAGCTTTCTCAATGGACTGCAATGCTTGAAGTCTTGGTAACAGATACTGTAGAGACACATCAGTCACGTGCAACCATCAGCTGCTTAACTCCATTCAGTTGGCCAGATTTGCACATCTCTAAGATTGACGACTATTCTGCGCTTTCAATATCCATTTTAAGTACGTCGATTGTCTTGTTCTGGTGTCCCAACATTGCTCGTATACCACCCAGAGTGTTTAGCTTCCAACCGTCGATTGTCTTGTTCTGGTGTCCCAACATTGCTCGTATACCACCCAGAGTGTTTAGCTTCCAACCGTCGATTGTCTTGTTCTGGTGTCCCAACATTGCTCGTATACCACCCAGAGTGTTTAGCTTCCAACCGTCGATTGTCTTGTTCTGGTGTCCCAACATTGCTCGTATACCACCCAGAGTGTTTAGCTTCCAACCGTCGATTGTCTTGTTCTGGTGTCCCAACATTGCTCGTATACCACCCAGAGTGTTTAGCTTCCAACCGTCGATTGTCTTGTTCTGGTGTCCCAACATTGCTCGTATACCACCCACAGTGTTTAGCTTCTAACCGTCGATTGTCTTGTTCTGGTGTCCCAACATTGCTCGTATACCACCCACAGTGTTTAGCTTCCAACCGTTTTTACTTCCTGCTGTATCTGAAAGTCCAATTTTGTAGAAGTGAACCAGCCTTGATCTTTCAACTTTGTCTGTTAACATGTTGGGGTCAAAGGAGTACACGTGACAGCCATACACATGTGCAGCATCATCGTCAAACGAGAAGTCCTAGTTGATACCGAAAGAATAAATGAGACATGGTTGTCTTGGGCGCACATCAGGATCGTCACATATCTCCCAGCCGCCATCTCCAATGGCTCCCATACGTAACTTCCTGCGACAGACAACGTCTATGTTGTCTGTGTACGAGTGGATAATTAACCGAAGATCATCCACGCTGAGTTTGGACAAATCAGAGTTTGTCAGGTCTGCAACTTTGCCTTTCTGATGAAGAACTGAAAGATCTTTGTTGTAAGCCGCTTCATTATCAACAACTTCATCGTCCACAGACAAGCCGCTTCATTATCAACAACTTCATCGTCCACAGACAAGCCGCTTCATTATCAACAACTTCATCGTCCACAGACAAGCCGCTTCATTATCAACAACTTCATCGTCCACAGACAAGCCGCTTCATTATCAACAACTTCATCGTCCACAGACAAGCCGCTTCATTATCAACAACTTCATCGTCCACAGACAAGCCGCTTCATTATCAACAACTTCATCGTCCACAGACAAGCCGCTTCATTATCAACAACTTCATCGTCCACAGACAAGCCGCTTCATTATCAACAACTTCATCGTCCACAGACAAGCCGCTTCATTATCAACAACTTCATCGTCCACAGACAAGCCGCTTCATTATCAACAACTTCATCGTCCACAGACAAGCCGCTTCATTATCAACAACTTCATCGTCCACAGACAAGCCGCTTCATTATCAACAACTTCATCGTCCACAGACAAGCCGCTTCATTATCAACAACTTCATCGTCCACAGACAAGCCGCTTCATTATCAACAACTTCATCGTCCACAGACAAGCCGCTTCATTATCAACAACTTCATCGTCCACAGACAAGCCGCTTCATTATCAACAACTTCATCGTCCACAGACATTATCTGAGGTGTGACTACTTTCTTAGAAGTCCAGCCCGAGGCATTTAAAATCGATGACACAGAACCGTGCCTCAGATTTACCAACAGAATGGCCACAATTAACATCAAGCATACAACCACAGCGAATCTGGACTGACCTTGGGTGAACATCCCTAACATGACACGCAAACGCATCATTTGGCACGTTCTACTATCAAGGAGGGATCAAGTCATCATACTTCGCCTACGCACTGGCCACAACAGAATGAGAAATCACATGTTCACCAAATTCAAAATAGGTACAACCAGCCTATGCCACTGTACAATATGACTACAAAACATGTTCTACAGGATTTCCCCCAGTACACAGACCTGAGAATAGCAATGTGGTCCACACCCACCTTCCTGGAAGAGAAACTATATGGGGCAATCGAATCACTTAAACAGACAGCTGACTTCATGAGAGAGTCTGAAATCCTACTCTGATTGAGTCTTGATCGCAGAGAGCACATGATTTTTGGGGTAATGTGGTCGGTATTATGCCCGTGCCGCTTTATTTTCCCAGAAAAAAAAAAAAATCCGGTACCCATTAAAGGCTGGGTGAACCGGAAGCCGTCGATTGGGACCGAACCCTACCTCTTGTCCTTTGTAGTTCAGTCTACTAACAACTGAGCTATCACGGCTTCCACATATATTTCCAGTGCTTGTCATTTATTCTTTGGCAGTTGTACGCACTCTCATGATCATATTCCCCGTCACATTGACAAATTGTTCACGCTGCTCTCGTCCTCAAAACAAAATATAGTCGCTGTGTGCTGATGGGCATTTTGAGAAGATGGGAGCACCTATGTGTGTGCCGGGAATGCTGTGATGATTCTAACATAACAACACACATTTCTAGTTCTCGCCCTTCTTCAACTGTTGACAGTTGTATCGTTTCTTTGATGTTGTCCGTTCATATCACTCTGGACTACCTCTCGCTTTCATCCCATTTCCTCATTTAACATATATGTATATGTTGTGTTGCATTAGGATCATCATCACAGCAATCCGGAGTCACCCATAGGTGCTCCGATGTTCTCCTCAAAATGTCCATCAGCACACAGCGACTAATTGTGCCAGTTTGGTGTTGGTTGACAAATCCTCTCATTCGTCCAGAATATCGCTCTGCTCTGGCAACACCGGCCTTCACCCCCAGTTGACACAGTCTAGATAGCCATGTATTTGTACTTCTGTCAAAGACCTTTGTTCGACCCATCTCTCATAGATTGTTAACGATATCTCTCTTCACTCCCAGTTCACACAGTCTAGATAGCCATGTATTTGTACTTCTGTCAAAGACCTTTGTTCGACCCATCTCTCATAGATTGTTAACGATATCTCTCTTCACCCCCAGTTGACACAGTCTAGATAGCCATGTATTTGTACTTCTGTCAAAGTCCTTTGTTCGACCCATCTCTCATAGATTGTTAATGATATCTCTCTTCACTCCCAGCTCACACAGTCTAGATAGCCATGTATTTGTACTTCTGTCAAAGTCCTTTGTTCGACCCATCTCTCATAGATTGTTAATGATATCTCTCTTCACTCCCAGCTCACACAGTCTAGATAGCCATGTATTTGTACTTCTGTCAAAGACCTTTGTTCGACCCATCTCTCATAGATTGTTAACGATATCTGACCGATCCATTGGCTGTCCAGCAGCTAATATTGCCGAGCCGACTGTCCCTCCATCAGACATTTGTATGGTAAGACATCGCACGGCACTCTTTCTACATGGATACACAGTTGTACTTTTAAAGTTAACCAAATCTCTGAACATTTTTCTTTTTCCTCTCTGTCGAGCATAGGTCTTCAACAAATACTTTCAACTCCCTGTGGAGCATATGTCTTCAACAAACACTTTCCAAGCCGTTCTGTTTCTACCCATTTTTTAAAGATAATTCCATATCTTCCCCATCATCTTCATCTCTGCTTCCATTTGTCTTCTTCAAGAATATTTTGTTTTCCTCTTTGTCCGTTCCTCTGGCGATTCTAATAAGGACCTATCGTGTAATACTGTCATTTGAATCCCCCGTGTGTGTCCTATCCAGCGCCATCTTCTTCGCTGTATCTATTTATCAACTGGTACTTGACTGTTACTTTCCCATAATTCTATGTTAGTGACTTTGTCCTGCCATTCCCATCCTTTTATTCTACGTAAGCATCCATTAATGAAAGTCTGTATCTTCATGATTGTCATTTTTGTTGTTCTCCATGTATTACAGCCATTCTCTGAAAATTGGTACATGACAAATGACCTTCAGAAGTTGCGACTTGGCACGCCGTCGTCATATACTTCACTCTCAAACGCGACTTGCAATTATTGGACAAATGAGTTGTACAACTTACTGACAATTATATTGCATGAGCGATGTTGGGTGAATGCGCCAGGTTTCTCACTGACAACTGTGCTGTCCTGCCTGCCTACAACGAAATAGCCTGCTACACTGCCAGAACAATGCGATACTCGTGTGTCGATCAAAGCGTACAAGACATGGATAATATGTGCCGTGACGGTGACGTGCTGAAAGTCATGTATCAGGACAGGACTTGACATAATTAGAAAGTTCTCCCTGGTGGCCCTTCTACCTGCCCACACATCCTGATAACGTGTTATCATATATAGGGCAAGTCCTTCCTTGTTCACTTGTACAATTTCACTTCTATTGAAATTATTCATTTCCTTCTGCCAGCTGGGAACATATCCAGAATGTGTCCAGTTCGGTTTTTTTAAATTTAACAATGACAATTGTGTTCATCTACTTGTTCACTTCAACGTGTGCTGATGATATTCAGGGACACACTGCTCGCTGGCAGCTTAAGTTTTGTAAGTCACAGTTCTGATTATTTCTACAAATGAGTTGTTCTATTTAAATGCCTTAGCCTTTTTCGTTAATTTTATTTTGTTAAAAAAAAAACAAAAAAAAAACAAAACCGTAAAACAAGAATAATCGAACTGCGATTCTTGCAGAACTTCGTGTATCCAGATTTTCTGCTGCATCAAGTTGACCTACGTAGACATGCTGGAGCAGCTCAAGTGTGTGCTACATTCTAATCTTGTGTTTGTAGAAATCGTTTCCGACACAGAATAGATTTGCTGCTGCATCAAGTTGACCTACGTAGACATGCTGGAGCAGCTCAAGTGTGTGCTACATTCTAATCTTGTGTTTGTAGAAATCGTTTCCGAAACAGAATAATTTAACAAGAAAAGGACAATTTGAGCAATGACGTCATCCCAAAAATAATTGTTATCAAAACGGCAAACTTTATTTCATTTACAGCGTTTTTAAAAATGGAATTTTAAGATAATGTTTACCTTTGCTGTTGATACGCAGTGTGTACCTAGAGATGTGGTGTATGTTCACGTGTTAATCAAATACGTAAATACTCAACATTTATCGAGAAATAAGACGCATTGGAAATATATCATTGGCTTAGAGAAACGAAACAATGCTTCTTTTAAGTTGAAGATGTAACAAAGCTTGTCAAATCATCGGGTGGCTATCCCCACACATCTATCCCCACACAGCTATCACCACACAATTATCACCACACAATTATCACCACACAGCTATCACCACACAATTATCACCACACAGCTATCATCACACAGCTATCACCGCACAATTATCACCACACAGCTATCACCACAGAACTATCATCACACAGCTATCACCACACAGCCATCACCACACAATTATCACCACACAAATATCACACAGCTATCACCACACAGCTATCACCACACAGCTATCACTACACAGCTATCATCACACAACTATCATCACACAGCTATCACCACAATGCAAAAAATGGATTGATGGAATATTTGAAACACTAGGAAACATAACAGCAGGAGAGGTCAACAGAAGAGCAAAAGATGGATTGATGGAATATTTGAAACACTAGGAAACATAACAGCAGGAGAGGCCAACAGAAGAGCATAAGATGGATTGATGGAATATTTGAAACACTAGGAAACATAACAGCAGAAGAGGCCAACAGAAGAGCAAAAGATGGATTGATGGAATATTTGAAACACTAGGAAACATAACAGCAGGAGAGGCCAACAGAAGAGCATAAGATGGACTGATGGAATATTTGAAACACTAGGAAACATAACAGCAGGAGAGGCCAACAGAAGAGCAAAAGATGGATTGATGGAATATTTGAAACACTAGGAAACATAACAGCAGGAGAGGCCAACAGAAGAGCATAAGATGGACTGATGGAATATTTGAAACACTAGGAAACATAACAGCAGGAGAGGCCAACAGAAGAGCAAAAGATGGATTGATGGAATATTTGAAACACTAGGAAACATAACAGCAGTAGAGGCCAACAGAAGAGCAAAAGATGGATTGATGGAATATTTGAAACACTAGGAAACATAACAACAGGAGAGGCCAACAGAAGAGCAAAAGATGGATTGATGGAATATTTGAAACACTAGGAAACATAACAACAGGAGAGGCCAACAGAAGAGCAAAAGATGGACTGATGGAATATTTGAAACACTAGGAAACATAACAGCAGGAGAGGACAACAGAAGAGCAAAAGATGGACTGATGGAATATTTGAAACACTAGGAAACATAACAACAGGAGAGGCCAACAGAAGAGCAAAGAACCTAAAATTATATCTCCCCCACGATGCTGAAAGGTAAATGAGAAAGTAAAGAAGAAGAAATATTTCAGAATCTCTGCTGTGTGGGTGTACAGTTCTCTTGACTACGACAATCGTAATGTTGTTGTGCGCATTATGATTGAAGGAGTATCTGAGCATCAGAAATGAGAGCTCCGTTTTGATTAAAAGCGAGCTAAAAGAGTTATACGCGCTTGTGTTTCCGTAATCAGTAGTGTTAACACTTGTAAGCTGACACGGTTGCGACACCACGCAAATTTCCCTCGTTCCGTATAGGGAATTCTTACCATTATTTTACTTGGCAATGTAAAGAAGTGAATTAACCAAGAGAATCAAGAGAATATGAATAAAAATAACCAAGAAAAATATTAAGGGAAATAACAAGATAACCAAGAATATGTGGGGAAATAACCAAGAGAATATAAAGGGAAATAACCAAGAGAATATAAAGGGAAATTACCAAGAAATTGTAAAACAAAAATCGTTTATAAGTTATACAAGGAAGGATTCAGAATAAAATCAACATAGAAGAATAACAATTTGAATGTAGGAAAAGTGGGACAAAAGAAGCCAAATTCTCTATGAGGACATTAATCAAAAAGTACACAGAAGTAAACAAACCAACAAATGCCTGCTTCATAGACTACACCAAAGCTTTTGATAGAATACACCATAACAACTTATAGAATGTCTAAAAACAGGACAAATCTGAAACATGTACAACGCGTCAAATAATTCATCATCATCATGTGCCATACCGGTTGGCGTAGGCGATCATGTCCTTCCACAATCTTCTATCTTCAGTGCATCGTATCAGTTCTGTTGTTGACTGTTTTCCATGCCATGACACCAAGCTATCTAGTATTTCTCTCTTTGTAGTCGGCGATCTCTCTTTCCTTATATTTTGCCAGTTGTAACCAAGTATTCCAACTTTCCTCTTCTCATGATGTGTCCGAAAAATGTTGATTGTTTCTTTCTGATGGTTTTTAGGAGCTCCCTTTTTGTGTTGGTCTCTTTGAGAACTTCATCATTGGTCTGGAGGCGAAGGCGCGCCTCCCAGCACCAGAGCTGGAAGTTGTCAGCGACTCACAGCTGATGGCTTGCGCAAGGATTGGTGAACCAGAACCATCTAGACTCTGCTCCACCTCTCCGTGGTGCCTCCAGTAACAGACTAACCTGCCTAGTCTGGCCAAGCGAGGATCGAAGAGGGAAGACAACCCGGTACTCAAAAACGTCGTGCTGAAGTCGGATGGGTTGGGTTCCCTAAACAGTTTTACTGCAAACCACAACACAATGCAGACACGCCCACTTAACGCCCTTTTAAGGGCGGATGACGAAGAGTAATATTCTAGTCTACCAGAATACTTTAGTCATCGGGCGAACGCAAGCAAGCAGCATCACTGGTCTTTTTAGCTGTCCAGGGAACTATGAACATTCTTCTGAGAAATCCCAGATCTGTGGCCTCTAATCGTCTTTTCATTTGTTTGTCTACTGTCCATGATTCGCTTCCATAGGTCAGAATTGGTTCTATATAGCACCGATGAACTCTCTTTCTGGACATTCTGTTTTCCTATCTCTAGCTGCTCCTACCTTTGCATTGAAATCCCCTAATATAATAGTTATATCTTGGGATTTACACTGTTCCATGGTCATCTCTAGCTCATTGTAAAAAGTGTCAATGTCTTCTTCTTCGCTCTTACTTGTTGGTGCATAAGCTTGAAATATGTTGATATCCATTGGTCTACCTCTAAATTTTACAAGCAGAATTCTGTCTGATGCTGGCCAAAATCCTTTCACTGTTTTGCTTCTTTCTCTATCTAACATGATGTCTACTCCTATTTCGTGTGTGGTTCCCCCAGAGTAAATTACATTAGCAATGTCGTGTTGTAATAATCCTGCTTCTGTCCATCTCATTTCACATAGTCCCAAGATGTTCAATTTCATTCTCTTCATTTCTTGGCTGATGTTTTGTAGTTTTCTAACCTGGAATGCTGATCTAACGTTCCAAGTTCCTATTGCTAGTGTCTCTTTATTTTTGATCTTGCATACAGTTCCTTGATGACGATCGGGTGTCACCTGTAGCACATGACGCTCCCTACCGGACGAGATGGCTATGGAGTCCCCATTAACGTCGTTAGCTGTAGATATTAAGTTGTGTTTTGTCATGATTATTGTAGGCAATAAAAGAAGGTAGTTTGTCATTCCTTTCCTTCTTGGCAGTGACTGTACGAGTTGGAGATCGCAGGCATTGTCTCTATACATGAGATCCTCTGCCTGCCATCGCGGTGTGGGGACCATAACAGGCACTACTTGTCGGCTGCTCCCACAACACCATCCACCACCTGCTCCAATGGCTTCACATAACCCTGATAGGGGGGCTAAACGGGAGCTCCACCTTGTCCAAGGGTGTCCCGAAGACTAGAGGAGGAAAGGAGACGTCTTACTCCTCCTTTCGGGGCAGAGCTCTACTCCGCTAACCCCGTCAACCCCGTCAACCCCGCTAACCCCGTCAACCCCGTCAACTACTTGGGCACAATAAAAACATCAGATGGAAGATCCACCACCAAAAAAAAAAAAAAAAAAAGAAAAGCGGAATAGCTCAGGCCAAAACAGCATTTCAGAAAATAAAAGATGTCTTCTGCGACAAATATATGCCAAAAGAGGTGAGGGAGAGTTTATCTGTACTATATAGAGCCAGTTCTGACCTATGGAAGCGAATCATGGACAGTAGACAAACAAATGGAAAGACAATTAGAGGCTACAGAGAAGGGATTTCTCAGAAGAATGTTGAAAGTTCCCTGGACAGCTAAAAAGACCAATGAGGAAATTCTCAAAGAGGCCAACACAAAAAAAGAGCTCTTAAGAAACATCAGAAAGAAACAATCAACATTTTTCGGGCACATCATGAGAAGAGGAAAGTTGGAATACTTGGTTCATCATCATCATCATCATTGACTGCCGTCTCCGCATCGAAGGTTGGCTACCATGGACCGCCATTCCACTCTGTCTCTTGCTCTGATGGTGCAGATTGTCATAGGTTGACTTGTCCATCTTTTGATGTTACTCGTCTATGTTAGCCTTGGTCTGCCCCTGCCTCTTCTACCTTGTATTTTCCCTTCCAATATTACTTTTATTAGGCTGCTGTGTCTTTTAACATGCCCCCAAAATTTCATTTGTTTTGTTCTAATTGTGTTTAGTAGTTCTCTTTTCATTTTTAGTTGTTTTAAAACTTCATCGTTTGTTTTCTTGTTTTCCCCCATCTAATTCTACATATTCTTCTATAGATCCACATTTCAAAGACTTCAATTTTCTGTTCTGCTTTCTTGTCTAATGTCCATGTTTCTGCACCATACAGGAATATTGAGAAGATGTAACATTTTGCTATTCTTAGTTTTAGCCCTGGTGTTATTTGTTTTGATGTTAGTATATTTTTCATGGCATTGAAATTACTTTTTGCCATACCTATTCTTGTATTTATTTCAGTTTTGCATTTTCCATTATTGGTTATAGTATGTCCCAGGTAGTTGTAGCTCTGGACTGTCTCCAGGTCTATTCCTTCAACTTTGATATTTATTTGTAGGTCTTGAGAATTTTCTTTGTTTATGATCATAGTTTTAGTCTTTTTGATATTCATATCTAGTCCATATTTTTTTGCTTGTCATGTTTATTACATTAAGTAATTGTTGTAGATCTTTAGGATTTCCTGCTAGAAGTACAGTATCATCAGCATATTTATTTGGTTACAACTGGCAAAATACAGGGAAAGAAAGATCAGGGACGACAAAGAGAGAAAATAATGGATAGCTTGGTGTCATGGCATGGAAAATAGTCAACAACAGAATTGATACGACGCACGGTGGATAGAGGATTGTGGAAGGACATGATCGCCTACGCCAACCGTATGACACATGATGATGATGAGACTGTTTAAAAGCTAAACATCAAGAAGATAAGACATATGACTGATATACAATTTCTACTGGGAGCAAACAGCAATAATACAATATAACAAAGAGAACTTTACACCCATTGATATAAAAAGAGGAGTAAGACAGGGATGCATCCTATCACCAAGCTTGTTCAATCTATAGGGAGAATTAAAACAAATTGAAAAATGGTATAGCAAAAGCTTTACGTGATTGATTGAGCGACACAAATTTGAACGACTTTTCGGCTCAATAGGCCTTTAGCAGGAACAAACAAACAACACAAACACACAGATATGTAAGTAAATAAAACTAATCCTATATATATATAAAAAAGTAAAGTGCCCCCGTCCCGCCAAGTGGCGTATAGGGAATATGGTGTTAGTAACCATAATTTTTATAGACCTTCAGCACATGATTTTTTTGCACATGATTTTTGGGGTAATGTGGTCAGCATTACGCCCGTGCCGCTTTGCTTTCCCAGAAAAAAAATCCAGTGCCCTGTTTTAAGGAAAGGTGAACCCGGAAGCCGTCGGTTGGAATCGAACCCCACCTCTTGTCCTTTGTAGTGCAGTTCCCTAACCACTGAGCTATCGCGGCTCCCTAATCCATTACTACTAGTAATTTATGTTTCATTACTAGTTAACTATGTAGGATTAGTTTTATTTACTGACATATCTATGTATGTGTGTGTGTGTGTGTGTGTATGTGTGTGTGTGTGTTGTTTGTTTGTTTGTTCCTTCATTCCAGAAATCTTTTCTAAAAGATATTTGTCTCAAGTAAAGCAGGTGTCGTGTTTGTGTCGATCTTTTTTTTTAAAGATAGAAATCGTGAGTTGTTCTTTACTCTTCAGCGATCAGCTAATTGATGTTTCCGACATTGAGACAAGCTTGGGTCACCAGCAAGACGGTGGCTTTGAGGTCATCACCGGTTCCCCATAACATGTTACGTTGGGGTGTTTCTGGGGCCAAATTTGTGTTCTTGGGGTGTTTAGAGTGCTACAGTCCTGTAAGATATGCTCACGAGTGTTAGTTTGGCTGCTCCACCGTCACATGTTACAATATCCATGAATCCTATCGTGTATAGATGTGCACTGAGGCCACAATGACATGTTCTGAATCGGAATATCTTGGTCTGCTCATGTCTGCTGAGTTTGTTTAAGCTGTCATGTTCTTGCTCATATTTTCCTTGTAACTCCCTCCATTTTGTTTTCCTATCTTGTTTAAGCTGTCATGTTCTTGCTCATATTTTCCTTGTAACTCCCTCCATTCTGTTGATCCAGCGAATGTATACTATATAGCTTGACCTATGTCTCACCACACGACCTCTGACACTTAAAATGTCTCTAGTACACCCGGGTGGTGATTCTCAAAATATGCAGTTCTGGGTCACTCTCTGCGGAATCTCAAATCGCGCTTTAAGACCTGTGTGTAAACTGTTTCCAGAAAAAAAAACCCAACTAAAATGAGTCCCATACTTCAATGCTATTGTCCCACAAGTGCCTGTTAAACGTTTCCAGAACTTTAGACGGGTCGGCAGGCAGCAACAGGTTTGTAATTTCTATGGTAACAAACATGGACAACAGAACAATGTTGGGGTTTCCAAGATATTTTAAGAGCAGGAAAAATTCTTAAGCAAACACTTTTGATTTATCAATAGCGGTCACTGATTTCGATTTGTCAAAATTGTTGCCATTGTATTATGAACATAGCCTGCGTTGTTTTGTTGTTTTTTTCTTAATCAGTCGGCACGGTCCGGAAAGCGTTGCAATAAAGTTTAAGGTTTTAACGTTCAGAGATGAGTATTTTATAAGTAATTAGAAATAATTAGGAATTAGAAATAATTAGGAATTAGAAATAATTAGGAATTAGAAATAATTGGGAATTAGAAATAATTGGGAATTATAAATAATTAGGAATTAGAAATAATTAGGAATTAGAAATAATTAGGAATTAGAAATAATTAGGAATTAGAAATAATTGGGAATTAGAAATAATTAGGAATTAGAAATAATTAGGAATTAGAAATAATTGGGAATTAGAAATAATTAGGAATTAGAAATAATTAGGAATTAGAAATAATTAGGAATTAGAAATAATTAGGAATTAGAAATAATTAGGAATTACAAATAATTAGGAATTAGAACCAGAAATCGTCGCAAATTTATTTTTCCCTTGCTATATCCATAAAAGAAATGTAAGAACATCAAAGCTTCAAGAACATCAGAGCTTCAAGAACATCAGAGCTTCAAGAACATCAGAGGTTCAGAGATCTGGTCTCTCATGATTTATTGATTAGAAGGCTTGCAGTAAACGTTGTTTAGAGGAGGTAAGCACTCAGCACAACTATCATCAGGATCAGCATCGTTAACATCTCCAACATTACCATCATTAATATATCAATATTACTATCGTCAACATCTCCAACATTACCATCATTAATATATCAATATTACTATCGTTAACATCTCCAACATTACCATCATTAATATATCAATATTACTATCGTCAACATCTCCAACATTACCATCATTAACATATCAATATTACTATCGTCAACATCTCCAACATTACCATCATTAATATATCAATATTACTATCATCAACATCTCCAACATTACCATCATCAACATATCAACATCACTATCGTCAACATCTCCAACATTACCATCATTAATATATCAATATTACTATCGTCAACATCTCCAACATTACCATCATTAATATATCAATATTACTATCATCAAAATCTCCAACATTACCATCATTAATATATCAAAATTACTATCATCAACATCTCCAACATTACCATCATCAACATATCAACATCACTATCGTCAACATCTCCAACATTACCATCATCAACATATCAACATCACTATCGTCAACATCTCCAACATTACCATCATCAACGTATCAACATCATTATCGTTACATCTCCAACATAACCATCATCAACATATCAACATCACTATCGACAACATCTCCAACATTACCATCATCAATATATCAACATCATTATCGTCAACATCTCCAACATAACCATCATCAACATATATATCAACATCATTATCGTCAACAGCTCCAACATTACCATCGTCAACATCTCCAACATTACCAGCATCAACATATCAATATTACTATCATCAACATCTCCAACATTACTATCCTCAACATCTCCAACATTACTCTCATCAACATCTCCAACATTACTCTCATCAACATCTCCAACATTACTATTGTCATCATCTCTAACATTACTATCATCAACATCTCCAACATTACTATCATCAACATCTCCAACATTACAATCATCAACATCTCTAACATTACCATCATCATCATCATCTCCAACATTATCATCATCATCATCTCCAACATTACCATCATCATCGTCTGCAACATTACTATCATCAGCATCTCTAACATTACTATCATCAACATCTCTAGCATTACCATATTTAATATATCAACATTACTATAATCAACATCTCCAACATTACTATAATCAACATCTCCAACATTACTATAATCAACATCTCCAACATTACTATTATCAACATCTCCAACATTACTATCATCAACATCTCCAACATTACCATCATCAACATCTCCAACATTACCATCGTCAACACCTCCAACATTACCATCGTCACCTCCAACATTAAAATGTGTCACGACAACTGACTGTTAGCAGTAACCGTCGATGAGCTGAAGTAACGACCAGCCTTCCCACCACCCTATCTGTACTTCCAGAAAACTTTGCTTTCAGCTGCGACTAGAATTAGGAAACATTCCTCATTTCCAACGGGGTAAAGCATACGTCGTAGTAGTGCATATAATCAGCGAGCTAGGGGACTATCTGGATGTATACTCCCCACCATTCGTTAAGTGTGTTGAAGGTCGTCACTTATTATTGCTAAATAGATTTTTTTAAATAAAAGAAGCTAAAGTATAAGAAGGTATTAGAGATTAATTTATCTGTTATGTCACATTTCGGTGCGGCGCCCTAGTCGGTAGCCTTGTCAGCCCTTGTGATAAAAGTCAGCCCTTACTCCAAGAGCCAAGCTTAATTCGTTGTTCAGAATAAATACTGCCAGCTCAGGCTACCACGAACTTGCCAGTCTCTGTCCTACAACCTCCCCTCCTTTACACGATCCAGTAAGGGCCCTTACTTATCACAGACACCACAATTAAAACACGAGACAGCCACTGTGATGCTATTTGATGGGCTATTGAAGTGTCACAGATAACATGTAGTGCTGCACTAGCAATAACTATAACAATAACTGGGAGCCGTGATAGCTCAGTGGTTAGTGAACTGGACTACAATGGACAAGAGGTAGGGTTCGATCCCAACCGACGGCTTCCGGGTTCACCCAGCCTTTAATGGGTACCTGATTTTTTTCAGGGAAAGTGAAGCGGCACGGGCGTAATACCGACCACATTACCCCAAAAATCATGTGTTGAAGGTCTGTAAAATATAGGGTCACTAACACCATATTCCCTATACGCCACTTGGCGTGACGCGGGTACTTTACTTTTACTTTTTTTATAACAATAACTGTAACAATAACTGTAACAATAACTGTAACAATAACTGTAACATGCAATGTACACTTCACCTACACCGTGACAATATATACAACATACCATCATGATGTGTCCTGAACAAGTGTTGGTACATGCAGTCTTATAGCTTAACATTGTGTAGAAGCGTAATGTGCTGTAATTTGATCATACTAAACTACAACATTGGAACATCATGTTACCAGTGATCTTCTGTTTTGTTCTTACATTACAAAGTCCGAGAGTCATGTACACATTGTTATAAATGGATCGGTACAAAGTCCGAGAGTCATGTACACATTGTTATAAATGGATCGGTACAAAGTCCGAGAGTCATGTACACATTGTTATAAATGGATCGGTACAAAGTCCGAGAGTCATGTACACATTGTTATAAATGGATCGGTACAGAGTCCGAGAGTCATGTACACATTGTTATAAATGGATCGGTTTATAATTATAGTTGGTCGAAGGTCCCGGTATCACTACAAACGAATGAAAATCCATAATTGCTCAACCGCCCGTGCCAGTGGAATCATCAGAATTAACATTTCAACGAATATCCAAACAAAGAAAAACAGCTGCAGTCCTCATCGTAGCAAACACAGCACACGTCAAAAACACATGGCAGTGAACGCAACTGAACTGTCCTTCGTCATATGATATCATTCATCGTTCGAAATCTGAATATAGAACACCATCCGATGAAACACACAGCTCACGGTGTGCACAAAGCACTAAACTCATTAGCTCCCGGACTTGGAATATAAGGAAACTGCAACAAGGAACCTTTTCAGAAAACGCCTCAAATATTCATTTCTGCCCATCCGCCATATTGACCGGAAGTCCATGTATCGGTCTGAGAACGTTTAACAACAATTTCACCACAGATTGTTAGCTATTGATTGAAAGACTTGGCTACTATGCAAAGAAAATAAAAATACACATAAAATGGTGTTGAGCAGCTAAACTAACAGAAAGACAAGACAAGCTACAACGTTTCGGCAAAGGCCTTCATCAGGTGTAACAAACAAACTACCCACGTTGAACACAAAGTTCAAATACACAGCAACTATCATCATCGAGTGCCGTCTACGCAACGAAGGTTGGCTACCATGGAGCGCCATTCTACTCTGTCTCTTACTTTGATGGTGCAGGTTGTCATAGGCTGATTTGTCCATCTCTTGATGTTACTCGTCCATGTTAATCTTGGTCTGCCTCTGCCTCTTTTACCTTGTATTTTCCCCTCCAGGATTACTTTTAGTAGGCAGTTGTGTCTTTTAACATGCCCCAAAAATCTCATTTGTCTTGTTTGAATTGTGTTTAGTAGTTCTCTTTTCATTTTTAGTTGTTTTAAGACTTCATCGTTTGTTTTCTTTTCCTTCCATCCAATTCTACCTATTCTTCTATATATCCACATTTCAAAGGCTTCAATTCTCTGTTCTGTTTTCTTGTCTAATGTCCATGTTTCTGCACCAGATAGGAATATTAAGAAGTTGCTATTCTTAGTTTTAGCCCTGGTGTTATTTGTTTTGATGTTAGTATGTTCTTCATGACATTAAAATTACTTTTTGCCATTCCTCTTCTTGTGTTTATTTCAATTGTACATTTTCCATCACTGGTTATAGTATGTCCAAGGTAGTTGTAGTTCTGCAACTATACATTTCTAAAAATATAGCAGATAAAACAGTTGCCAGGACTTTCTTACAGTCTGGTTAAAAAATTAATGGACAATAGGGCAGGTAGGATTTAATTAGGCCACAGGAAACAAACAATTACAAATTAGAAAAATGAAATGTGTCCCATAGGGTACAAAGTAGCATTCTTGCATCTTTGTGTTTAATGTTGATAATTTGTTTGTATACCTGATGAAGGCTTTTGCCGAATCGTTGTTGCTTGTTTTGTCTATCTGTTACTTTAGCTGCTCAATACTATTTAATATTTATTTTCTTTGTTTTCTGCATCTACACACGCGGCCCCACACAGTAAGTCATATTTATTATATTTGATATCTGTGCTTATCTTCTGGCTATTTTCGCACTTTAGGGAAGCCATAGGTGCTTGGTTCATCTCATTAAATGTTGCGTGTTCATACTGTCTATTGCTCCTTGGCTTTTCTGTCTGTGTCGACATCTTTCTGTGTCGACATCTTTCTGTGTCAACATCTTTCTGTGTCAACATCTTTCTGTGTCGACATCTTTCTGTGTCGACATCTTTCTGTGTCAACATCTTTCTGTGTCGACATCTTTCTGTGTCGACATCTTTCTGTGTCAACATCTTTCTGTGTCAACATCTTTCTGTGTCTACATCTTTCTGTGTCGACATCTTTCTGTGTCAACATCTTTCTGTGTCGACATCTTTCTGTGTCAACATCTTTCTGTGTCTACATCTTTCTGTGTCTACATCTTTCTGTGTCGACATCTTTCTGTGTCGACATCTTTCTGTGTCTACATCTTTCTGTGTCGACATCTTTCTGTGTCGACATCTTTCTGTGTCAACATCTTTCTGTGTCTACATCTTTCTGTGTCGACATCTTTCTGTGTCGACATCTTTCTGTGTCGACATCTTTCTGTGTCTACATCTTTCTGTGTCGACATCTTTCTGTGTCTACATCTTTCTGTGTCTACATCTTTCTGTGTCGACATCTTTCTGTGTAACCAGGAGATAGATTAGGGCTCTAATAGTGGGGGCAGTCCAAGAACGAATGGTAGGATCTGTTCGGGCACTAGACCTATGGTCCTTTATAAAAAAAAAAGTAAAAAATCTCCTATATGAAAAAAAAACACATTCACACACAACAGACATGATGAACACAACTGCCGGAGCAAACTCAAATATCAAATCTCTACCTCCATTAAGAACATCAAGTCAGTGGCTCCGCCACATCTTTAACGTTATATCATGCGGTGATGAGAATGTTAGTGCCCGTATGTCATGTACCAACGACAGGATGGTGACGTCATATCGTTATGTTGGTGTCGTAATATAGTTATGTTTGGTGACGTCATATCGTTATGTTGGTGTCGTAATATAGTTATGTTTGGTGACGTCATATCGTTATGTTGGTGTCGTAATATAGTTATGTTTGGTGACGTCATATTGGCTGTTGAGGTCAAATTGTTATGGTTGGTGGCGTCCCATTGTTATAGTTAATGTCGTTGGTATCACGCCAGGCCGCCTACTTGCACCAAATATCCGGTACCCATTTAAGTTTGGGTGAGGCTGGAAGCCGTCGACCAGGATAGAGGCAGACCCCTTACCCTTAGCGGTCCAGCGCTCTAACCAACGAGCTAACGCGGCTGCCAGTTGACGTCCAAGTGTTAAGTTTTCTAAAATTGTGCCAGGAGAGGTTACCTACGATGATGTTGGAGCTTGTGCTCTGTGCTGAAATCTTTCTTTCAGATCATAACAGAAGTTTGAGTGCTGTCACTATCATAATCGTGATGACTCTATGGGCAAGAAAATCTAGCACATCGTATATTCTTCTTCTTCTTCTTCCTCACCTCCTCTTCTTCCTCATCATTATCTTCTTCTTCTTCCTCTTTTCTTCTTCCTAATTTTTTCTTCTTTCTCATCATCATCTTTTTCTTCCTCCTCCTCATCATCATCATCATCATCATCATCTTCTTCTTCTTCTTCCTCATCTTCTACTTTTTCATCTTCTACTTTTTCATCTTCTTCTTCTTTTTTCTTCTGTCTCATCATCATCTACTTCTACCTCATCTTCTTCAGCGTACACCTCTAGAGGTCAATGTCAATAAGTTGGAAGAGAGCATTGGTCAGCTCAAGGTTGGTGACGTCTCCATCCAGCTTGTCCCGGTACCAATGATGGTCACAAGAGATCAAGCAGATGTTCAGCAGTCATTTTACCAGTGCCACAGTCACATACATCAGAGGTTCCTTTCGTTTGGGTGTTGAAAAGGTGGTCTTCAATCTGTTGGCATATTCCAAATATTGTCACGTGTGAGATTTTGTTTATTTCCTTCTAAACCTGACATTTCACAATTAATGGTGGGGGTGTGTTGGGGTGGGGGTGTAGAGAGATAACACAAATAGCATGTGTGACGTGGTCTAGTTATTGACTGATACGAGAACACCTGGCAGCTACTTGATGTGTCCGGTTGTGGTGTCTTTGTTGTTTCTGAAATGTTTGATCGTTCAAGTCTTAATGGGCTGTATTCTGTGGGAGATGGTATAAATAGACGAGAGCTTGAGGCACAGCCCTACATGCAGGGATGTCCTACACGTTTATGGTGTTTCTGTTTGTCAAATCTCAGTGTCAGTGGTAAAGTCAACCACATAGAGCACGCATTGTTGGTTTAAGAAGTGTTGTAGCTCGAGAGGCATTAAATGCAGAATTTCGGAGACGAATAAACTAGTGATTTTATTGTTTCTCTTGTTATCTTCAGTCAGGTACACGTTTTTATCTTGAACAGTTACACCTACTAGAAATTGTTAACCGTGAAGAGCTAGACCGGCGGACTAGCGCGCCCAAACAAGTGTTTGAAGAGCTAGACCGGTGGACTAGCGCGCCCAGACAAGTGTTTGAAGAGCTAGACCGGTGGACTAGCGCGCCCAGACAAGTGTTTGAAGAGCTAGACCGGTGGACTAGCGCGCCCAGACAAGTGTTTGAAGAGCTAGACCGGTGGACTAGCGCGCCCAGACAAGTGTTTGAAGAGCTAGACCGGTGGACTAGCGCCGCCCAAACAAGTGTTTGAAGAGCTAGACCGGTGGACTAGCGCGCCCAGACAAGTGTTTGAAGAGCTAGACCGGTGGACTAGCGCCGCCCAGACAAGTGTTTGAAGAGCTAGACCGGTGGACTAGCGCGCCCAGACAAGTGTTTGAAGAGCTAGACCGGTGGACTAGCGCCGCCCAAACAAGTGTTTGAAGAGCTAGACCGGTGGACTAGCGCGCCCAGACAAGTGTTTGAAGAGCTAGACCGGTGGACTAGCGCCGCCCAGACAAGTGTTTGAAGAGCTAGACCGGTGGACTAGCGCGCCCAGACAAGTGTTTGAAGAGCTAGACCGGTGGACTAGCGCGCCCAGACAAGTGTTTGAAGAGCTAGACCGGTGGACTAGCGCGCCCAGACAAGTGTTTGAAGAGCTAGACCGGTGGACTAGCGCGCCCAGACAAGTGTTTGAAGAGCTAGACCGGTGGACTAGCGCGCCCAGACAAGTGTTTGAAGAGCTAGACCGGTGGACTAGCACGCCCAGACAAGTGTTTGAAGAGCTAGACCGGTGGACTAGCGCGCCCAGACAAGTGTTTGAAGAGCTAGACCGGTGGACTAGCGCCGCCCAGACAAGTGTTTGAAGAGCTAGACCGGTGGACTAGCGCCGCACAGACAAGTGTTTGAAGAGCTAGACCGGTGGACTAGCGCGTCCAGACAAGTGTTTGAAGAGCTAGACCGGTGGACTAGCGCCGCCCAGACAAGTGTTTGAAGAGCTAGACCGGTGGACTAGCGCCGCACAGACAAGTGTTTGAAGAGCTAGACCGGTGGACTAGCGCCGCCCAGACAAGTGTTTGAAGAGCTAGACCGGTGGACTAGCGCGCCCAGACAAGTGTTTTATTTGCGGATATTATCGATTATATTGTGGGACATGAAATCTTGTAACTATTTCTCTGAAACCAATTGCTCTCATTGTAATGGAAACAGTTTTAAAAGCCAAATTTCGATAAAACAGAAACTGAAACCCTCGAAGATGTTACAAAACTGGCTCTCCAACACAAAAATAACGTGCACAAGAAATTGGTGAAACTGACCTACTGACTGTCAGTCCTAACAGCTCTAAAAACCACCAGGAACAGCGAGCTCGATGACTTGAGAACAACCCTAGACCAACTGTGCAATAACTTCCAGAGAGTGGTCACCCAGTGGGTACCATCACACTGTAATATACACGGAAACGAACGTGCAGACAAATTAGCTAAAGAGGGAGGGAGATTACCACAAGAGAACCTTTCTGGTCAGCTACGATGAAGCCAAATCCACCAACAAAGGCCAGTACCATGAAAAATGGAAATGAGAACACCCAAAGCATAACGAGATGAACGGATACCTCCAGCTATCAGGGAGGGATCAAGTCATCATACTTCACCTACACACTGGCCACAATAGAATGAGAAACCACATGTTCACCAAATTCAAAATAGGTACAACCAGCCAGTGCCACTGCACAATGGATAACATGGCAACAAAACATGTTATACAGGATTGCCGCCCTTCCCCCTTTCCTCCCAGTACACAAGCCTGAAGAGGACAATGTGGACCACATCAACCTCCCTAGAAGAGAAACTATACGGGGCAAGAGAATCACTGAATCAGACAGCAGTATAAATCTGGCTAGCTGCCCGAGCTACTGAGTTTAGTGCTCTGTGCACACCATGAGCTGTGCGTTTCATTCGTTTTGATCGAGTTTTGATATTCCGATCGCTTACGACTAATGATGATATCGTATTACGGGGAACAGATGGCTGTGTTCACTTTCTGTGCGGTTTCGCTTTATGTCTTTTGGCGTGTGCTGAGACTGCTATGAGGGAAACTTCAGTTACCTTTCTTTGTTTGGGAGATGAGATATTAATTCGGATGATTCCACTGGCACGGGCGGTTGAACAATTATGGATTTTAATTCGTTTGCAGTGATACCAGCGCCTTTCATAACCATAAACATTATCATTCAAAAGAGAGTCCGGAGTCCTAGTCTGAATGAGCCATGATCACAGGAGAAAAAGATGAAGAGGATGTCAAATTGTGTTGAAATAAGAAAACCTTGACATGCACACGTTTATTGTTAGACAACAATGATTGTATTACATCTTAGACAACAATGATTGTATTACAACTTAGACAACAATGATTGTATTACAACTTAGACAACACTGATTGTATTACAACTTAGACAATAATGATTGTAGTACAACTTAGACAACAATGATTGTATTACAACTTAGACAACAATGATTGTATTACAACTTAGACAACAATGATTGTATTGCAACTTAGACAACAATGATTGTATTACAACTTAGACAACAATGATTGTATTACAACTTAGACAATAGTGATTGCATTACAACTTAGACAATAATGATTGTATTACAACTTAGACTACAATGATTGTATTACAACTTAGACAACAAGGATTGTATTGCAACTTAGACAATAATGATTGTATTACAACTTAGACAATAATGATTGTATTACAACTTAGACAATAATGATTGTATTACAACTTAGACAACAATGATCGTATTACAACTTAGACAACAATGATTGTATTACAACTTAGACAACAATGATCGTATTACAACTTAGACAACAATGATTGTATTACAACTTAGACAACAATGATTGTATTACAACTTAGACAACAATGATTGTATTACAACTTAGACAACAATGATTGTATTACAACTTAGACAACAATGATTGTATTACAACTTAGACAACAATGATTGTATCACATCTTAGACAACAATGATTGTATTACAACTTAGACAACAATGATTGTATTACAACTTAGACAATAATGATTGTATTACAACTTAGACAACAATGATTGTACTACATCTTAGACAACGATAATTGTACTACAACTTAGACAATAATTGTTGCATTATAACTTAGACAACAATGATTGTATTACAACTTAGACAACAATGATTGTATTACAACTTAGGCAATAATGATTGTATTACAACTTAGACAACAATGATTGTATTACATCTTAGACAATAATGATTGTATTACAACTTAGACAATAATGATTGTATTACAACTTAGACAATAATGATTGTATTACAACTTAGACAACAATGATCGTATTACAACTTAGACAACAATGATTGTATTACATCTTAGACAACAATGATTGTATTACAACTTAGACAACAATGATTGTATTACAACTTAGACAACACTGATTGTATTACAACTTAGACAATAATGATTGTAGTACAACTTAGACAACAATGATTGTATTACAACTTAGACAACAATGATTGTATTACAACTTAGACAACAATGATTGTATTGCAACTTAGACAACAATGATTGTATTACAACTTAGACAACAATGATTGTATTACAACTTAGACAATAGTGATTGCATTACAACTTAGACAATAATGATTGTATTACAACTTAGACTACAATGATTGTATTACAACTTAGACAACAAGGATTGTATTGCAACTTAGACAATAATGATTGTATTACAACTTAGACAATAATGATTGTATTACAACTTAGACAATAATGATTGTATTACAACTTAGACAACAATGATCGTATTACAACTTAGACAACAATGATTGTATTACAACTTAGACAACAATGATCGTATTACAACTTAGACAACAATGATTGTATTACAACTTAGACAACAATGATTGTATTACAACTTAGACAACAATGATTGTATTACAACTTAGACAACAATGATTGTATTACAACTTAGACAACAATGATTGTATTACAACTTAGACAACAATGATTGTATCACATCTTAGACAACAATGATTGTATTACAACTTAGACAACAATGATTGTATTACAACTTAGACAATAATGATTGTATTACAACTTAGACAACAATGATTGTACTACATCTTAGACAACGATAATTGTACTACAACTTAGACAATAATTGTTGCATTATAACTTAGACAACAATGATTGTATTACAACTTAGACAACAATGATTGTATTACAACTTAGGCAATAATGATTGTATTACAACTTAGACAACAATGATTGTATTACATCTTAGACAATAATGATTGTATTACAACTTAGACAATAATGATTGTATTACAACTTAGACAATAATGATTGTATTACAACTTAGACAACAATGATCGTATTACAACTTAGACAACAATGATTGTATTACAACTTAGACAACAATGATTGTATTACAACTTAGACAATAATGATTGTATTACAACTTAGACAACAATGATTGTACTACATCTTAGACAACGATGATTGTACTACAACTTAGACAACAATGATTGTATTACAACTTAGACAACAATGATTGTATTACAACTTAGACAACAATGATTGTATTACAACTTAGACAACAATGATTGTATTACAACTTAGACAACAATGATTGTATTACAACTTAGACAACAAAACTACAACGATCTAAATGTTCTCTCGTTAACGATTGACACACCCACATTCCTCTTCAAAAATACCAAACATCAGAAGAACGAAGATAATTGTTTTAAAAAATGTTGAATAATTTCATGAATTGTTTTTGTGTATTTTGTGTTTCCCGTAGAAGACTTTCCACATGTGATGTTGGTGAGACATGAGCTGATAGTTGATGCACTGACCTACATTGATTGATGCAATGTTAGAAGTTATAGAAATGACTGGGAATGAGAGATCGAGGACGACAAAGAGAGAAGATACTAGATAGCTTGATGTCATGGCAAGGAAAACAGTGAACAACAGAATTGATGTGATGTGCTGTGGACAGAGAGTTGTGGAAGGACATGATCGCCTACACCAACTGGTATGGCACATTCTCTTTCTTTCTTTCTTTCTTCTTTCTTGCTTGCTTTCTTTCTTTCTTTTTTTTTTTCTTTCTTTCTTTCTTTCTTTCTTTCTTTCTTTCTTTCTTTCTTTCTTTCTTTCTTTCTTTCTTTCTTTCTTTCTTTCTTTCTTTCCTTCTTTCTTTCTTTCTTTCTTTCCTTCTTTCTTTCTTTATTTCTTTCTTTCTTTCATTTCTTCTTTCTTTGTTTCTTTATTTCTATCTATTTTTCTTTCTGCCGTTCACACGATGACTACTAACATAATTAAATGTCCTCTTCATTATCAATTCCTAGAAGGGCATTAAGGGGGTGTAGATACGTTGTGATGTAGTTTCCAGTAGAACTGTCATAATCGCGCCTTTCGACCCAATACATCCGACTTCAGCATGTTATTTTTAAGTACCTGATGTCTTCCCTGTTCGATGCCTGCTCGCTTGACCAGACGAGATGGATTAGTTGTTTTATTTCTGGAGGCACCGTGAAGAGGTGGAGTAAGGTCTGGATAGTTCTGGTTCACCGATCCTAGCCCCGGTTATCAGCTGTGGATCGCTAACTGCTTCCAGTTCTGCTGCTGTGAGTCGCTGACAGCTTCCAGTTCTGCTGCTGTGAGTCGCTGACAGCTTCCAGTTCTGCTGCTGTGGGTCGCTGACAGCTTCCAGCTCTGCTGCTGTGAGTCGCTGACAGCTTCCAGCTCTGCTGCTGTGAGTCGCTGACAGCTTCCAGTTCTGCTGCTGTGGGTCGCTGACAGCTTCCAGCTCTGCTGCTGTGGGTCGCTGACATCTTCCAGCTCTGCTGCTGTGAGGCACCTTTGCCGCCGTATGGCACATGATGATGATAGAAATGACCGGGACATGTGTAATAGGGAAATAGAAAAAAAGAAAGAAGGCGGATGGGTGAAGAGAAAGACATAGAGGATGCATGTAAGGAGAGTGTATTGGTAACGTGAATTTCAGCTCAAGGGGAGAAGCGTGGACATACGAAGTTGTGAGTGAATTTCACAGTTTACGCATGAGAGGTAATAAAGGAATAGAAGTGAATTTGTTGTGAGTGGTATGAGAGATTGAGTAGTGAGAACATGTGGGCGAGTGAACAGTGGTCGCCAGTGACTGTGTCGATTGACCACCCGTCACAGGAGAAGTTTAGTAGTGGACAGTATCAAGTGCGAATGTGCGGCGAATGGTCGAGTAGGAAAGCTCGCACTAAGAGTTGTGAACAATGCCGTTCAATGTGAAATGTCCTTCTTGATACCACAGCACTGTAATTTACTTTATACAGAGACATACACTGAGTGTGGAATAATTCGGTGGACTTGATTGTGTGAAATAATCAGTGATAACGGCAAGTAAAGACACTATAGGTCGTTTCAAATCACTTGCCCAACTTCAAAACGCTATTGCTCAGAAACCGTTTGTTAAATACTGTTGAAATGTTCCAAATGTTATTAGAATGCAAAAGACCCTTTAAATGTATATTTAACAAATATCTTGCAGCTGCAGTTTTCTTAAAGCGGCGAATTTCTTTGATATTTGTCAAAATTGTAAATTGTGAACCCCTAAATAATAGAAATTACCGTAGTTGCTGGTCTATGATTAATTTTCACTAGGTAAAGGTGTGGCCGTAATGGGGAAATAACTGAATAAGGAAAAACACCAGGAGAATTATTGTCTTCTCAGTTCGAGGACGGACGATAATATCAAGGTATACCTGTATGTCCAATTTTCATAGTTGTGTGGTCCTGAAAAGGACCGTTTGTTGAACTAATTTAAGGTAATATAGGGGCCAACATTGTGGGGGCTATATACTTTCATTCTGAATCAGACGAGTCTAAAAGATTAATAACTGTTTGGGGTTGAACATTCCACAAACCATCATTTTTCCAATATTCCTCTTCCTGTTTTAAGACGTGGTCTTCACATTTAGCCCAATAATCTTTGTCTATATTTAATAAAGCGAGATTAGCAAGAGTCTTTACATCGCATATTTTGAATGTTGTATTTTCCTCTACCACTTGTCCTTTTAATTTTGCCCAGATTAGTTCTATTGGATTTAAATGAGCATGGTAAGGTGGCAGCCTCAAACTTATATGACCGTGCTCTTGGATAATCTTATCTATTTGAAAAATCTTTGTCCTTTGTTTTTGCTTTACTAGAGATAGTAATTCAGGTTTTAAGTAAAAGTAAAGTAAAGTACCCCCCGTCACGCCAAGTGGCGTATAGGGAAATATGGTGTTAGTGACCCTATATTTTACAGACCTTCAGCACATGATTTTTGGGGTAATGTGGTCGGTATTGCGCCCGTGCTGCTTTACTTTCCCAGTAAAAATCCGGTACCCATTTAAGGCTAGGTGAACCCGGAGCCGTCGGTTGGGATCGAACCCTACCCCTTGTCCGTAGTAGTCCAGTTCACTAACCACTGAGCTATCGCGGCTCCCACTAATTTTTAGGGAATTAGTAAAACCCAGGTGTCCTCGCCAGGGTACGAACCCCGGCTGTTGCCGTGGTAAGCCAACCGCCTATCGATTGCGCTAACCGGACACCCAGGTTTTAAGTACATGTTATTAAATTGTATGTGCTCCTTTGTGAGCCATATCTTAATAGCATCTTTTGTACTGGATGACGTCTGGACTTTATCTTCAAGTGCAACAATGTTGTGGTACGCTGCATTGTCCATTATTAGGCAAGATGGTCGATCTAGTGATGGGAGAACAGAATTTTCAATCCAATGTCTAAATATGTGACCATTCATCTCAGAGTGATAATCCCGATTGTCTATGGATTTTGAAAGAAAAATGAGCTCTGCATTCTGTATTAGTCCATGTTGTCGACTACCTGCATGAGCAATTATCAAGCGCTGTCCTTTGCTGCTAGGTATTAATCTATTAATCTTTCAATCTGATGACTGCCATTCCCTTTGGTTAGTGTGGTGAGCATTGATCCATGTTTCATCCAAGTACACAATATCATAACCTTGCTTGCGCACCTCTTTTACTTCACGTAAGTACTTGCTTCTCATGACTACTATATGTGGCTTCTCACAGATGATGTTTCGTCCATTGGAATACTTTCTGAATGTAAAGCCTGCAGCTCTCACATTCCTCCATAATGTAGACTTTGATATTTCAATACTGTTGTTCTTTTTCAGCGATACTTTTAATTTTCTTATTGTAACAGTTTCATTCATACCCAACATTTTGCGAATTTCACTTCTAATAAGTTCACTGTCGAAATTATCCAACATTTTTGCTCTTCCTTGTGATTTTGTATATTTTGAACATTGACGGTCACGTGCTTGAATCCAGCGATTAAATGACCGTTTAGATAAATCCAAAATGTGTCTTGTCCTATTCTCAGGGTTTTCTAAAGAATGAAATAATCTTCCTCGTTTAGCCTCTTTGCAAAAATAGTCATACATTTTTATTGCGATGTTTTGTAAACTGCAGAATTTCATTTTAAGACTCATGATAAATGTTATTGTTCCACGTCTACACCTATGAATGAACGGAAATGGAACACACAATTTGTCGTGTTTTTTACAAGTGTCTAATTGTGTCAAAAAAACCACGGGGAAAGCGTGCAAATACGTCAATTCTACCGTATATGGATTTGTACTCGTTATTTTTAGTTTAAAATACTGTAAACATTAAGTTTTGACTACATCAATGGGTCGTTATAAATTTATATAAATCAAATAAGCAACAATAAAAACAAAATGTTTAATTTTAATGAAATTAATTCCCTGTTGGGTTCTAATCATTATAACTTTACATGCAAATTTTGAATATCTTACAACAAGTGGTTAAAAAGCTATCGATTTTTAAAGTTGGGCACGAGTTATGAAACAAGTATAATTGTTTGTTTTTCAAATTCATTCTTGTCATATGTATTAACTGGCAAGACGGAGAGAGATGAACTCAGAGAAACCATCGAAGAAATGACGGGCTGCTGAGGTCTTGGTGCAGCATCTGAGTGATACACTCGAGTTGTGAAAGAAACCTGTGGGCAGACGTTTCGTCAAGAAAGGTGGGCCGTGTGTTTCGGCCAGAACCAGAGGTGGCAGCAAGGAACATATGAGTTTTCTTTGGCAGGCTCGTGTTATCTAAGGAGCAAATGTATGGGACGTTGTTCAACACAGCGGTCACACTGCAGGTTCGTGTTATCTAAGGAGCAAATGTATGGGACGTTGTTCAACACAGCGGTCACACTGCAGGCTCGTGTTATCTAAGGAGCAAATGTATGGGACGTTGTTCAACACAGCGGTCACACTGCAGGCGGGCTCGTGTTATCTAAGGAGCAAATGTATGGGACGTTGTTCAACACAGCGGTCACACTGCAGGCTCGTGTTATCTAAGGAGCAAATGTATGGGACGTTGTTCAACACAGCGGTCACACTGCAGGCGGGCTCGTGTTATCTAAGGAGCAAATGTATGGGACGTTGTTCAACACAGCGGTCACACTGCAGGCGGGCTCGTGTTATCTAAGGAGCAAATGTATGGGACGTTGTTCAACACAGCGGTCACACTGCAGGCGGGCTCGTGTTATCTAAGGAGCAAATGTATGGGACGTTGTTCAACACAGCGGTCACACTGCAGGTTCGTGTTATCTAAGGAGCAAATGTATGGGACGTTGTTCAACACAGCGGTCACACTGCAGGTTCGTGTTATCTAAGGAGCAAATGTATGGGACGTTGTTCAACACAGCGGTCACACTGCAGGTTCGTGTTATCTAAGGAGCAAATGTATGGGACGTTGTTCAACACAGCGGTCACACTGCAGGCTCGTGTTATCTAAGGAGCAAATGTATGGGACGTTGTTCAACACAGCGGTCACACTGCAGGTTCGTGTTATCTAAGGAGCAAATGTATGGGACGTTGTTCAACACAGCGGTCACACTGCAGGTTCGTGTTATCTAAGGAGCAAATGTATGGGACGTTGTTCAACACAGCGGTCACACTGCAGGTTCGTGTTATCTAAGGAGCAAATGTATGGGACGTTGTTCAACACAGCGGTCACACTGCAGGCTCGTGTTATCTAAGGAGCAAATGTATGGGACGTTGTTCAACACAGCGGTCACACTGCAGGCTCTTGTTATCTAAGGAGCAAATGTATGGGACGTTGTTCAACACAGCGGTCACACTGCAGGCTCTTGTTATCTAAGGAGCAAATGTATGGGACGTTGTTCAACACAGCGGTCACACTGCATGTGAGAGTGCGGAACTGATAACTTTGTAAAGGTGTGTTTCATTATTGACTGGCAAGGATAATGCTTGCTGATGCACCTTCAATGTACCAATTGTGAATCAGTCAGAAGGACGAGCATGGGCGTCTCGTTAAATAGAGGAAGTTGGTAGGAGGATGTGTTCAGCACTCCGAGGTGGGGTGCGCATTTGTCAATGTTGTTCGTACATTTTAGGTGAGCAAGAGCTTGCTGATGAATGTTATTGTAGTATGCTTCTGTAAATAGGAAATTGGCAGCTTGTAAATACATGTACAAAGACAGCTCTACTTCCATTAGGGCACAGATGGTGTGTTGTTTGATTGCAATAACAATGACTGTTGTACTTACTTCATGTGGTGTGGGTCAAATAATTAAACCAACCATGTACTGCTAATGTCTCCTGGTAGCGTCGAACTAAGAGAGATCACACAGAACGTGTTGTAGGGTGTGTCACAACGGAAATCATCAACGCCAGGAACTAAGAAAGAGATCAAACTGAACGGGTTGTGGGGTGTGTCACAACGGAAATCATCAACGCCAGGAACTAAGAAAGAGATCACACTGAACGGGTTGTAGGGTGTGTCACAACGGAAATCATCAACGCGAGGTACCAAGAGAGAGATCACACAACTAGAACGGGTTGTAGGGTGTGTCACAACAGAAATCATCAACGCGAGGTACCAAGAGAGAGATCACACAATTAGAACGGGTTGTAGGTTGTGTCACAACAGAAATCATCAACGCGAGGTACCAAGAGAGAGATCACACAACTAGAACGGGTTGTAGGGTGTGTCACAACAGAAATCATCAACGCGAGGTACCAAGAGAGAGATCACACAACTAGAACGGGTTGTAGGGTGTGTCACAACAGAAATCATCAACGCCAGGAACTAAGAAAGAGATCACACAGAACGTGTTGTGGGGTGTGTCACAACGGAAATCATCAACGCGAGGTACCAAGAGAGAGATCACACAACTAGAACGGGTTGTAGGGTGTGTCACAACAGAAATCATCAACGCGAGGTACCAAGAGAGAGACCACACTGAACGGGTTGTAGGGTGTGTCACAACAGAAATCATCAACACGAGGTACCAAGAGAGAGACCACACTGAAGGGGTTGTAGGGTGTGTCACAACAGAAATCATCAACGCGAGGTACCAAGAGAGAGATCACACAACTAGAACGGGTTGTAGGGTGTGTCACAACAGAAATCATCAACGCGAGGTACCAAGAGAGAGATCACACAACTAGAACGGGTTGTAGGGTGTGTCACAACAGAAATCATCAACGCGAGGTACCAAGAGAGAGATCACACAACTAGAACGGGTTGTAGGGTGTGTCACAACAGAAATCATCAACGCGAGGTACTAACACAAACCGATACACCGGCCACGGGGTTCATCAGTCAGCACCCATCATCAGTTAGCACCCATCATCAGTCATCACTCATCATCAGTCAGCACCCATCATCAGTCAGCACCCATCATCAGTCAGCACCCATCATCAGTCAGCACCCATCATCAGTCATCACTCATCATCAGTCGACACCCATCATCAGTCATCACTCATCATCAGTCAGTACCCATCATCAGTCAGTACCCATCATCAGTTAGCATTCATCATCAGTCAGTACCCATCATCAGTCATCACTCATCATCAGTCAGTACCCATCATCAGTCATCACTCATCATCAGTCAGTACCCATAATCAGTCAGCACCCATCATCAGTCATCACTCATCATCTGTCAGTACCCATCATCAGCCAGTACCCATCATCAGTCAGTACCCATCATCAGTCAGTACCCATCATCAGTCATCACTCATCATCAGTCAGTACCCATCATCAGTCATCCCTCATCATCAGTCAGTACCCATCATCAGTCAGTACCCATCATCAGTCAGCACCCATCATCAGTCAGTACCCATCATCAGTCAGTACCCATCATCAGTCAGCACCCATCATCAGTCAGCACCCATCATCAGTCAGCACCCATCATCAATTAGTACCAATCATCAGTCATCACTCATCATCAGTCAGTACCCATCATCAGTCAGTACCCATCATCAGTCAGTACCCATCATCAGTCAGCACCCATCATCAGTCAGTACCCATCATCAGTCATCACTCATCATCAGTCAGTACCCATCATCAGTCATTACCCATCATCAGTCAGCACCCATCATCAGTCAGTACCCATCATCAGTCATCACTCATCATCAGTCAGTACCCATCATCAGTCAGTACCCATCATCAGTCAGCACCCATCATCAGTCAGACCCATCATCAGTCAGTACCCATCATCAGTCAGTACCCATCATTAGTCAGCACCCATCATCAGTCAGTACCCATCATCAGTCATCACTCATCATCAGTCAGCACCCATCATCACTAGACTTCAAGTGTAAACCTATTAAAGAGTACCTGGGACACATTCATGCGTGCCCCATCGCCAGCTTTACTACAACACGACTACATTAGTTTATCATTTATTGTTAATCAATTAAAAAAAATGTCTCTTACAACTCAATTATATTTTACAGCAGGGGCTGGACATAAAAAGAGGTTTCTAAAGATTGAATGATTGAATGATTGACAACTAACAGGTGATTGTTGCTGTATGACGTGTTCGCCTGTTGCAGTAGGGGAGATAATCTTAAGTGCCATCATGGGAGCTCAGAATTTGTCTATCTTTTGATCTTTCGAGGCCGTAGCCGGCCCATAGGGCATAGATTCAGATACTCTCTCTTTTATCTAAATTGTTATTCTAGCAGTTTTCAATACTTGTAAAGGTCTTTTATCAAAACTCGCCATTTGTCTCTGTTCTGTGCAAGCAACTCTATCTCATTGAGGGAGCCGATTCCTGCTGCTCTTGCCTCTCTGATCAATGTTTTTCTCAGTGTCTCTCTGGGTCGGCCTCTTTTCCTCTTACCTGTTGTTTCCCACATGAGAGTTTGCTTTGTTATTCGTTTATCTCTTCTCATCACATGTCCAACATATGGCCATCGTCTTTTCTTGAATACTGAAGATATTAGTGGTTGATTGGCAATTTACATTTCATTAACAAAAGCGTTAAACCTCTGATCAACGTTTCTCTACCAAGTGAGAGAAAAACAAAAGCCACCATCTTGAATCCAACCGGAAACGATATAGAATTTTTGAAGAAAATCAAAACGCTTTCGCGCCTCTTGGTTCGCCAGACGTGGAGCTTATATTGAAAGCATCGACAGGTTGGTTATTGCTAAGGCATGTCGACGTCTGGTCTTCTCTCGTCTTTACTCACAGATGGATGCAGGCTGTTGTTGGCTTGGCCCTAGCCAGACTTATCGAGATAACGTTTTGTACTAGCCGTTGTTACATATAGTCTTAGTCCTAGCCATTGTTATAGAGTTAACACTTAGTCCTAGCCATTGTTATAGAGTTAACACTTAGTCCTAGCCATTGTTATAGAGTTAACACTTAGTCCTAGCCATTGTTATAAAGTTAACACTTAGTCCTAGCCATTGTTATAGAGTTAACACTTAGTCCTAGCCATTGTTATAAAGTTAACACTTAGTCCTAGCCATTGTTATAGAGTTAACACTTAGTCCTAGCCATTGTTATAAAGTTAACACTTAGTCCTAGCCATTGTTATAGAGTTAACACTTAGTCCTAGCCATTGTTATAGAGTTAACACTTAGTCCTAGCCATTGTTATAGAGTTAACACTTAGTCCTAGCCATTGTTATAGAGTTAACACTTAGTCCTAGCCATTGTTATAGAGTTAACACTTAGTCCTAGCCATTGTTATAAAGTTAACACTTAGTCCTAGCCATTGTTATAGAGTTAACACTTAGTCCTAGCCATTGTTATAAAGTTAACACTTAGTCCTAGCCATTGTTATAGAGTTAACACTTAGTCCTAGCCATTGTTATAGAGTTAACACTTAGTCCTAGCCATTGTTATAGAGTTAACACTTAGTCCTAGCCATTGTTATAGAGTTAACACTTAGTCCTAGCCATTGTTATAGAGTTAACACTTAGTCCTAGCCATTGTTATAGAGTTAACACTTAGTCCTAGCCATTGTTATAGAGATGATCTCCTATATTGGTTGTTACAGCTTAATACTATAACATGACCACAAAATGTTTTATGTTCTGCTCTATTGGTTGTTACTGTCAAGTTTAGAGAGATTAGGAAAAATGTATCTTAAGATTTTGTTAGTTTGTATGTTATAGTTCTCTCTTACACCGACTACTATTATAAAACCGCTGCCTATGTTATAGTTCTCTCTTACACCGACTACTATTATAAAACCGCTGCCTATGTTATAGTTCTCTCTTACACCGACTACTATTATAAAACCGCTGCCTATGTTATAGTTCTCTCTTACACCGACTACTATTATAAAACCGCTGCCTTGTTATAGTTCTCTCTTACACCGACTACTATTATAAAACCGCTGCCTTGTTATAGTTCTCTCTTACACCGACTACTATTATAAAACCGCTGCCTATGTTATAGTTCTCTCTTACACCGACTACTATTATAAAACCGCTGCCTATGTTATAGTTCTCTCTTATACCGACTACTATTATAAAACCGCTGCCTATGTTATAGTTCTCTCTTACACCGACTACTATTATAAAACCGCTGCCTTGTTATAGTTCTCTCTTACACCGACTACTATTATTAAGACAGCTGCCGATGTTATAGTTCTCTCTTACACCGACTACTATTATAAAACTGCTGCCTATGTTATAGTTCTCTCTTACACCGACTACTATTATAAAACCGCTGCCTTGTTATAGTTCTCTCTTACACCGACTACTATTATAAAACCGCTGCCTATGTTATAGTTCTCTCTTACACCGACTACTATTATAAAACCGCTGCCTATGTTATAGTTCTCTCTTACACCAACTACTATTATAAAACAGCTGCCTATGTTATAGTTCTCTCTTACACCGAATACTATTATTAAGACAGCTGCCTATGTTATAGTTCTCTCTTACACCGACTACTATTATAAAACCGCTGCCTATGTTATAGTTCTCTCTTACACCGACTACTATTATAAAACCGCTGCCTATGTAATAGTTCTCTCGTACACCGACTACTATTATAAAACTGCTGCCTATGTTATAGTTCTGTCTTACATCGACTACTATTATAAAACCGCTGCCTTGTTATAGTTCTCTCTTACACCGACTACTATTATAAAACCGCTGCCTTGTTATAGTTCTCTCTTACACTGACTACTATTATAAAACCGCTGCCTTGTTATAGTTCTCTCTTACACCGGCTACTATTATAAAACAGCTGCCTATGTTATAGTTCTCTCTTACACAGACTACTATTATAAAACCGCTGTCTATGTTATAGTTCTCTCTTATACCGACTACTATTATAAAACCGCTGCCTATGTTATAGTTCTCTCTTACACCGACTACTATTATTAAGACAGCTGCATATGTTATAGTTCTCTCTTACACATACTACTATTATAAAACCGCTGCCTATGTTATAGTTCTCTCTTACACCGACTACTATTATAAAACCGCTGCCTATGTTATAGTTCTCTCTTATTACACCGACTACTATTATTAAGACAGCTGCCTATGTTATAGTTCTCTCTTACACCGACTACTATTATTAAGACAGCTGCCTATGTTATAGTTCTCTCTTACATCGACTACTATTATTAAAACAGCTGCCTATGTTATAGTTCTCTCTTACATCGACTACTATTATAAAACCGCTGCCTATGTTATAGTTCTCTCTTACACCGACTATTATTATAAAACCGCTGCCTATGTTATAGTTCTCTCTTACACCGACTACTATTATAAAACCGCTGCCTATGTTATAGTTCTCTCTTACACCGACTACTATTATAAAACCGCTGCCTTGTTATAGTTCTCTCTTACACTGACTACTATTATAAAACCGCTGCCTTGTTATAGTTCTCTCTTACACCGACTACTATTATAAAACCGCTGCCTATGTTATAGTTCTCTCTTACACCGACTACTATTATAAAACCGCTGCCTATGTTATAGTTCTCTCTTACACCGACTACTATTATAAAACAGCTGCCTATGTTATAGTTCTCTCTTACACAGACTACTATTATAAAACCGCTGCCTATGTTATAGTTCTCTCTTATACCGACTACTATTATAAAACCGCTGCCTATGTTATAGTTCTCTCTTACACAGACTACTATTATAAAACCGCTGCCTATGTTATAGTTCTCTCTTATACCGACTACTATTATAAAACCGCTGCCTATGTTATAGTTCTCTCTTACACCGACTACTATTATTAAGACAGCTGCATATGTTATAGTTCTCTCTTACACCGACTACTATTATAAAACCGCTGCCTATGTTATAGTTCTCTCTTACACCGACTACTATTATAAAACCGCTGCCTATGTTATAGTTCTCTCTTACACCGAATACTATTATAAAACCGCTGCCTATGTTATAGTTCTCTCTTACACCGACTACTATTATAAAACCACTGCCTATGTTATAGTTCTCTCTTACACCGACTGCTATTATAAAACCGCTGCCTATTTTATAGTTCTCTCTTACACCGAATACTATTATTAAGACAGCTGCCTATGTTATAGTTCTCTCTTACACCGACTTCTATTATTAAGACAGCTGCCTATGTTATAGTTCTCTCTTACACCGACTACTATTATTAAGACAGCTGCCTATGTTATAGTTCTCTCTTACACCGACTACTATTATTAAGACAGCTGCCTATGTTATAGTTCTCTCTTACACCGACTACTATTATTAAGACAGCTGCCTATGTTATAGTTCTCTCTTACACCGACTACTATTATTAAAACAGCTGCATATGTTATAGTTCTCTCTTACACCGACTACTATTATTAAGACAGCTGCCTATGTTATTGTTCTCTCTTACACCGACTACTATTATTAAGACAGCTGCCTATGTTATAGTTCTCTCTTGCACCGACTACTATTATTAAGACAGCTGCATATGTTATAGTTCTCTCTTACACCGACTACTATTATTAAAACAGCTGCACATGGTATGATTCTCGCTTACACCGACTACTATTATTAAGACAGCTGCCTATGTTATGGGTCTCGCTTACATCGACTACTATTGTCAAGACAGCTGCCTATGTTATGAGTCTCGCTTACATCGACTACTATTGTCAAGACAGCTGCCTATGTTATGAGTCTCGCTTACATCGACTACTATTATTAAGACAGCTGCCTGTGTTATGGGTCTCGCTTACATCGACTACTATTGTCAAGACAGCTGCCTATGTTATGAGTCTCGCTTACATCGACTACTATTATTAAAACAGCTGCATATGTTATAGTTCTCGCTTACACCGACTACTATTATTAAGACAGCTGCCTATGTTATGAGTCTCGCTTATATCGACTACTATTATTAAGACAGCTGCCTATGTTATGAGTCTCGCTTACACCGACTACTATTATTAAGACAGCTGCCTATGTTATGAGTCTCGCTTACACCGACTACTATTATTAAGACAACTACCTATGTTATGAGTCTCGCTTACACCGATTACTATTGTCAAGACAGCTGCCTATGTCATGGGTCTCGCTTACACCGATTACTATTGTCAAGACAGCTGCCTATGTCATGGCTCTCGCTTACATCGACTACTACTGTCAAGACAGCTGCCTATGTTATGGGTCTCGCTACGTTGGTTGTTGTTGCACACATAAATGAATCATTTTCAAATTCTTGTGCGTGTCACGGCAACAAAATGTGGCACCCGTTACCTTCACCAAAACTGCTGCACGTCTTTCACAATTCAAGTCAATATTCGACCGCCCTTAGGTAAGTAATTTGCTGTATTATTATCTGTAACATTTATTCCGCAATTCATGTATTTTGTACACACTGTCATCAAACATACAGCCTTGACACGTCTGATGCTCAGATCCTCTATACAAACTTACATGACAGAGGTTACAACTCTCACAGTATCATTATTCACCAAACAGAATATGCCAATGACCTTAATAGTGTTCGCCAACTGAGCTGAGAGTAGTAGGTCGTGGACACTTTACACCTATGACGTAACAAAGACAAAGAGTAGGGTATACCCTACGAAGTCCAGTACCCTTCAAGTACAAGAGTTATATAGAGACGGCGCCAAACTGCGCCAAGCTGCGGCAAGCTGCGGCAAGCCAGAGTGATGCAATGATATATATGTATAGTGCATGAAGGTGTGTGTTGTTGAGGGGATAATTACTGAGTCATGAGTGATGGACATCAGTTTTTCCCGCCAAAGTGACTTCCAATAGGAGCTAGTGTGTGTGTGTGTGTGTTGTCCGGCTATAGACCACGCCCACTCCGGAAGTGAAACTACCATATTAGGGAGTAGTGATACGTTAGTTATTTCATAGTTATGGTGAGTATATATACATATAATAGTAATAAGTTAATAGTTATTATATCCAAGGGACCGTAAGGGACCGTAATTAAGATAGATACGGACCATAATCAGTGATATTTAATCAGGTATTTCACGCTGACGACATGAAAGAACGATAGTCTCCTACCGTGTCACATAATGACCCAATCAATAAACCGCTCCCGTGAGAGTAAAGATTTCTTTTTCCCAAGCGGTCTCGCTGCGTCGCTATGCTGACTGGAATTATCGAATTTATAACATAGGTGTAAGAAATATATTAAGATCAAGCTAAGTCCACTAATAGAGGAGATCGAGAGTGTACCCCAACGAGCTTAGGAGGAAAGATAGGTGTAGTACATGTCAGCTGCCTCACAGAGCATGTATATTTGGGAACAGAGCCCCCCCCCCAAAAAAAAAGCCTGTGTGCGTGTTCATGTGTGTGTGTATGTGCATATTACTCAGAGAGTAAACAAAAGGACCAGTCTTCGGATAGCTTCGCTGACTGATACAAAATGTAATGTTTATTGATGGAGAGGTACCTGTGTTCGTGTGTGGGTCGTAGAACAAGCGGATGAATAGCAGGGTTTGATGGAGAGATGATTGTGTGTTTGTGTGATTCAGTATACAAATAGCTGTATAAATAAATATTGAAGTGATAAGTAGAACGATCAATCGCTCACCCAATATGTACATACACATTCGTTACATCACTATAAAGTGGTTATCAATATCAACACACCGTAAGCAATAAGAACCACTAAAAGAATCGACCCCAAAACGCGAACTCTACAAACATATGTACCTATATGATAGTCGTAACTTACCGTTAATGTTATTAATAAAGGTGACGCATACGTGATGTATAACTAAGAGGTCTGCCCTATAGTGGTAGTAAGATGAATATTATAGATAATCATAGTTGAGCGACGGTATTACGCTAACAAAGGTAAAATGACCGACCTTTCGTATGGTGTACACCGTAACACCCGTACATCTTATACAGTCTGTCTGGTAATGTGATAGAAGAAGAAACTGATGTTTAGGGGTAAGTCCCAAACATTTTTTTGTATTTTCATCATCTAAATAATCGTTTTTAAACCCGGAATTATTATCAGATAGAACGACACATGATAGTGATGGTTAGCTTATTTTTTATTCACATATAGTCGAGTTTGGACTCGTAAAGATAATTTTAAGAGTAGTTATATGTTTAATGTTTAGTTCCTTTAAAAAAAAACAATAAAGCTACTATACTTGTAACTAATCCTGTTTAACATTAAAATAAATACCCCATATTAACAGTATCCAATAGAGCACCCCAGAATGAAACTGTACCAGTACGCTCCAGTGGCCGAAAGAAGGCTATTGTTCCCCACGCGTCCCGGGGATAATTGATATAATTGCTCTCTCGCGAGTGGCGTGTGGCATTGTATAGCACTTGAGGGTTTATTGTGCGTGCACTAAAAAGATGAAGTTTAACACATAGGCGCGTTACTAAATAAACAAGTAATTTACTACTAATAAAAAAAAATATATATATATATATAATATACGTTATTTATTTTTAAATCCTTCATCTCGAGACACGCAAATAGATACCAAACAAGATATAGTTTTTAGTATAACAAGTTATTTTCTTTCATCAATGTGCCGGCTTCGTAACTAAGGTATATTTCTGTCTCGCTCTCTCTCTCTCCCTCTCTCTCTCTCTCTGTCTGTTTGTGAGTGTATGTATGTGTATGTATGTATAGCTGTATGTTTATAGATTATTCACTCTAGTTCGCTGTTTGTCTAAACCTATGTTATTAGTATAGGACACAAGTCAACAGACTAATAGAACGAATATCTTAATACCTTTTACAGCTCGATGATTAATGACAACGCTGAAAGACACCAAAAAAAAAGGCGACCCGGTTAGTTTTAGTCATATTTAGACGTAATCTATATCAAAATATGCGTATTTTAAACCAGTTTTATACTAAAGCAGTTATTTTATAAATAACATTACAGTGTAAACGTTCAGCCGAGTACATATTTTTGTCTTCTTATATATAATATATATATATATATATATATATATATAAAAGGCGAACTAAAAATCCTAAAAAGCTACTTACATAGTCATTATAGTTAGACACACCGAGCAGGAATTTAGATTCAATGTCCAAAAAGTTAGACCAAATCGCAAAATGTTAGCACCAGAACACAACAATTTAGGCTCATAAGCAAAAAGTCGAGCTGAAAACCTTACAAACCTACTCATATAGGCGTAATAGTTAGACACAATGAACAGGAAGTAATAACAAAAATCCCAAAAGTTACCCCTAAGCGCAAAATATGTTACCCCAGAACACAAAATATAGGCTCGTATTAAAAAAGTCGACCTAAAAAGCTTAAAATTCTACACACATAGTCATAATAGTTAGATACACCGAGCAGGAATATAGATTCAATGTCAAAAAAGTTAGACCAAATCGCTAAATTTTATCACCAGAACACAAAATTTAGGCTCATAAGCAAAAATCCGATTTGAAAACCATACAAACCTACTTATATTGGCATAATAGTTAGACACAACGAGCAGGAAGGTATATCCAAAAGCCCAAAAGTTACGCCAAATCGCAAAAAAAAGGTTACCCCTAGAACACAAAAATATAGGTTCGTATTAAAAAAGTCGACCTAAAAAGCCTAAAAATCTACGCACATAGTCATAATAGTTAGACACAACGAGTAGAAAGTTATAGTCAAGGTCCAAAAAGTTAGGCAAAATCGCAAAATTTTACCACCAAAACACACAAAAAAATTTAGGCTCATAAGCAAAGAGTCGATCTCAAACCCTAAAAGCTACCCCCATACTCATACCAGTTAGACGCATCGAACAGATAGTTATATCCAAAGTCCCAAAAGTTACGCCAAAGCGCAAAATATTTACCCTCAGAACACAAAAAATGTAGTCTCATATTCAAAAAGGCGAAGTAAAAAGCTACTCACATAGTCATAATAGTAAGACACAACGACCAGGAATTTAGATTCAATGTCCAAAAAGTTAGAACAAAGCGCAAAATTTTAGCACCAGAACACACAAATTTAGGCTCATAACCAAAAAGTCGATCTGAAAACCCTACAAATCTACTCCCATACTCATACTAGTTAGACGTGTCGAACAGATAGTTATATCCGAAGTCCAAAAAGTTAGGCCAAAGCGCTAACATTTTACCACTAGAACACAAAAAATGTAGACGCATATTCAAAAAGTCGACCTAAAACCCTAAAATGCTACTCATATAGTCATAATTGTAAGACACAAAGAGCAGGAAGTTATATCCAAAGTCCCAAAAGTTACGCCAAAGCACAAAAATGTTACCCCCAGAACACAAAAATGTAGGTTCGTATTAAAAAAGTCGACCTAAAAGCCCTAAAAATCTACGCACATAGTCATAATAGTTACACACAACGAGTAGAAAGTTATAGTCAAAGTCCAAAAAGTTAGGCCAAATCGCAAAATGTTAGCACCAAAACAGAAAAAAATTTAGGCGCATAAGCATAAAGTCGAGCTGAAAACCCTACAAAGCTACTCCCATACTCATACTAGTTAGACACAACGAGTAGAAAGTTATAGTCAAAATCCAAAAAGTTAGGCCAAAGCGCAAAATTTTAGCACCAAAACACAAAAAATTAGGCTCATAACCATAAAGTCGATCTGAAAACCATACAAAGCTACTCCCATACTCATACTAGTTAGACACAACGAGTAGAAAGTTATATCCAAAGTCACAAAAGTTAGACCATATCGCAAAATTTTAGCACCAGAACAAATAAAATTTAGGCTCGTATTAAAAAAGTCGATCTGAAAATCCTAAAAAACTACTCATATAGTCATAATAGTTAGACACAAGAGTAGGAAGTTATATCCAAAGTCCCAAAAGTTACACCAAATCGCAAAATGTTAGCACCAAAACAGAACAAAATTTAGGCGCATAAACATGAAGTCGAACTGAAAACCCTACAAAGCTACTCCCATACTCATACTAGTTAGGCACAACGAGTAGAAAGTTATAGTCAAGGTCCAAAAAGCTAGGCCAAAACGCAAAATTTTAGCACCAAAACACAAAAAATTTAGGCTCATAAGCATAAAGTCGATCTGAAAACCATACAAAGCTACTATCATACTCACACTAGTTAGACACAACGAGTAGAAAGTTATATCCAAAGTCACAAAAGTTAGACCATATCGCAAAATTTTAGCACCAGAACAAAAAAAAATTAGGCTCGTATTAAAAAAGTCGATCTGAAAATCCTAAAAAGCTACTCATATAGTCATAATAGTTAGACACAAGAGTAGGAAGTTATATCCAAAGTCCCAAAAGTTACACCAAATCGCACAATGTTAGCACCAAAACACACCAAAAAAAAAATTTAGGCTCATAACCAAAGAGTCGATCTCAAACCCTACAAAGCTACTCCCAAACTCATACTAGTTAGACGCGTCGAACAGATAGTTATATCCAAAGTCCCAAAGGTTACGCCAAATCGCAAAAAATTTTACCCTCATAACACAAAAAATGTAGGCTCATATAAAAAAGGCGATCTAAAAATCCTAAACAGCTACTCACATAGTCATAATAGTTAGACACAACGACCAGGAATTTAGATTCAATGTCCAAAAAGTTAGAACAAATCGCAAAATCTTAGCACCAGAATACACAAATTTAGACCCATAAGTAAAAAGTCGATCTGAAAACCCTACAAATCTACTCCCAAACTCATACTAGTTAGAAACATCGAAAAGATAGTTATATCCAAAGACCAAAAAGTTAGGCCAAAGCGCAAACATTGTACCACCAGAACACAAAAAATGTAGGCACATATTCAAAAAGTCGACCTAAAAACCCTACAAACCTACTCATATTGGCATAATAGTTAGACACAACGAGCAGGAAGGTATATCCAAAATCCCAAAACTTACGCCAAATAGCAAAATTTTTGCACTAGAACACAAGAATGTAGGCTCGTATTAAAAAAGTCGACATAAAAAGCCTAAAGATCGACGCACATAGTCATAATAGTTAGACACAGCGAGTAGAAAGTTATAGTCAAGGCCCAAAAAGTTAGGCCAAATCGCAACATTTTAGCACCAACACACACACAAAATTTAGGATCATAAGCATAAAGTCGATCTGAAAACCCTACAAAGCTACTCCCATACTCATACTAGTTAGACACAACGAGTAGAAAGTTATATCCAAAGTCCCAAAAGTTAGGCCAAATCGCAAAATTTTAACACCAAAACACAAAAATTTAGGGTTCATAAGCATAAAGTCGATCTGAAAACCCTACAAAGCTACTCCCATACTCATACTAGTTAGACACAACGAGTAGAAAGTTATATCCAAAGTCCCAAAAGTTAGACCATATCACAAACTTTTAGCACCAGAACACAAAAATTTAGGCTCGTATTAAAAAAGTCGATCTGAAAATCCTTAAAAGCTACTCATATAGTCATAATAGTTAGACACAAAGAGTAGGAAGTTATATCCAAAGTCCCAAAAGTTACACCAAATCGCAAAAATGTTACCCCCAGAACACAAAAATGTAGGCTCGTATTAAAAAAGTCGACCTAAAAAGCTTAAAAATCTACCCACATAGTCATAATAGTTAGACACATCGAGTAGAAAGTTATAGTCAAGGTCCAAAAGGTTAGCCACGCTATGTTGAATCATATTCATGGCGCGTAGACATTACCCTGTTCAATAGACCCACTACTAACTGGATAGTGGAGAACTTTCCCACCCCAAGATTTTTATTTATTTCACCTACATGGCTTCTCGGTTGTCTGTCCTTTGTTAAAGTGACAAAGATATTGAATTCCAAAGAGGTTAGGATAAGTACAAGAATAAAAATTTCCAACGCGCTTGTTAAGTCAGTCCCATAAAACTCGGCCTCTGCTATTTCAAAACTAACTTGAAAGTTGTCCTCTACTATTTCAAAAGTTGTCCTTCTCAATTCAAAAGTTGTCTTTGTCAAATCAAAAGTTGTCCTCTACTATTTCAAAAGTTGTCCTATACTATTTCAAAAGTTGTCCTTTCCAATTCAAAAGTCGACCTTTACTATTTCAAACGTTGTCCTTCTCGATTCAAAAGTTGTCTTTGTCAAAGCAAAAGTTGTCCTCTGCTATTTCAAAAGTTGTCCTCTACTATTTCAAAAGTTGTCCGCTACTATTTCAAAAGTTGTCCTCGGCTAAACCAAACACATCATCTAACAACTTCCACTAGTACTACTACTACTACTACAACTTCTACAACTACTTCGTCTACAACTTCCACAACCAACTACTACTACAACTATTACAACTTCCACAAACAACTACTACTACACCTACTACGGCTACAACAACAACTACTGCTACTACAAAAAGCGTACACCAAACGAACACCAGGGCTTTTTAAACTGGGTAGAATTGGATGGAAGGAAAAGAAAACAAACGAGGATGTCTTAAAACAAGACAGCACCTATTAACATGCTCCAAAAATTTCATTTGTCTTGTTTTCTTGTTTTGTTTTTTGTTAATGCGCCCGTGCGCTGCCGGGGCCCGAAAGGGAAGTAAAGAATAGCGGCGCTGTACCCTACCAGGCATGTTCGTAAGAGGCGAGAAAGGAGGGTTAGGCATGGGACTGGCTATCCCATACTGTAAAAAAATAAGCCGAAAAAACTTCACAAACATGAACAAGTCAAAGAAAGATAAAGTAAATCCGTCAACCAGGAAAGAGAAGGGCTCTCTGTCTAAGAGACGTATGACGCAATCCGGAGAAAGCCATAAGGAGTCCGGGTTGCCGACTCACCCTTTGTCTACCAGGAAATCATCCAGAATTGGCACCTGGAATGTTCGTACCCTTAACGAACAGGGAAAAGCGGCACAAGTGACAGCAGAAATGAACAACTACAAGATAGATATTCTGGGAATGTGTGAAACAAGATGGCTGGGAGCGGAGAGAATAAAATTGAATACAGGGGAGATGATTTTATCATCAGGACACCAGGAACCAGGAGCACAACATAGCGAAGGGGTAGCTATAATGCTATCAAAGAATGCACAGAAGACACTAATAGAATGGGAGGCAGTGGGACCAAGACTGGTGAGAGCAACATTTAGAACAACCAAAAACAAAATAAAATTACACATTATACAATGCTATGCACCAACCAACGATAAAGATGACTCAGTTAAAGATGATTTTTATAAACAGCTACAATGCCAGATGGATGCAAGACGAGCCAAGGATATTATAATCTTGATGGGAGACCTAAATGCTAAGGTAGGATCAGACAACAGAGGCTTTGAAGAGATTATGGGAAAACATGGACTTGGAGATATAAACGAGAATGGAGAGATATTTGTGAATTTCTGAGCCCTTAATCAAATGAGCCTAGGAGGAACAATATTCCAACATAAAAGAATACACAAAGCTACATGGGTGTCACCAGATCATAGAACGGAAAATCAAATTGATCACATATGTATTAATAATAAGTTTAAGTCATCCTTACAGGATGTAAAAGTATATAGAGGGGCAGATATAGCTTCTGATCATCATCTTCTGTTAGCCAAACTTAAAATTAAATTAAAAAGGTATACTACAACGAATAAGGGCAGAACATATTTCAATGTAGGGTTTCTTAAAGAACAAGGAATTAAAGATAAATTCGCAGTCACAATATCAAACAAATACCAAGTCCTCCAACAACTAGAAAATACAATAAATATAGAAGATCATTGGAAACAGGTAAAAAATATATGGAAAGAGACATGCGAAGAAACACTGGGGAAAAGAGAACGCCAGAATAAGGCATGGATGACAGCAGAGACCCTGGATAAAATTAAAGAAAGAAAGAACAAGAAAGCAGACATAAATAAAAGCAAAACAAGAAGTAATAAAGCCAAGACACAGGAAGCTTACACAGAGGTGAACAAAGAAGTGAGAAGATGCATTAAAAGGGATAAGAGGAAATATATAGATGAATTAGCTAAAGAGGCAGAAGAAGCAGCAAATAAAGGGAATATGAAAGAACTGTACAACAGCACAAAGAAATTAGGTGGAAAATACAAACAGATCAACGCCTTTATCAAAGATAAGAAAGGAAATCTGCTTAGTAATATAAAGGAACAAATGGAGAGATGGAAGGAGCACTTTGAAGAACTTTTGAACAGACCTGGCTCAAATTATCCTCCAGATATACTACCAGCAGAAGAAGAATTACACGTTAACTGCGGAAAACCAAGCAAAGAAGAAATAATGAAAGCCATCAAACTGTTAAAAGATGGTAAAGCCACAGGACCAGATGAAATTCCTTCGGAAGCCATCAAAGCAGATATTATCACCTCTACCAAGATGTTACATAATCTATTGGATAAAATTTGGGAGAGGGAAGAAATACCTAAAGACTGGAGAGAAGGTTATATGATCAAACTACCAAAGAAAGGAAGTTTACAGGAGTGCACAAATTATAGGGGAATTATGCTACTATCAGTGCCAGGAAAAATATTAGGCAGAATCATTCTGGAGAGACTAAAAGAGGCTATAGAGAAACACTTGAGAGATGAACAAGCAGGTTTTAGGAAGAACAGATCATGTGCTGATCAAATAACTACTCTACGTATAATAGTTGAACAAAGTTTAGAACTAAAATCCCCACTTTATATTGGATTCATAGATTACGAAAAGGCATTTGATAGTTTAGACAGAAGAATGCTTTGGAAGTTGCTGAGTCATTATGGAATCCCCATAAAGTTTATTAACCTGATAAAAACAATGTATGAAGGAACAAAATGTAGTGTGGTGCATGAAGGACAGCTTACAGAAGCATTTGAAATAAGAACAGGAGTAAGGCAAGGATGCCTTCTGTCTCCATTTCTCTTTCTACTGGCCATAGATTGGATTATGAAAATAACTCAAAACAACAGAAATGGGATCCAGTGGTCACTGACCAAACAACTTGATGATTTAGACTTTGCTGATGACATAGCTCTCCTATCACACAGCCACCAACAGATGCAAGATAAAATGAGTATATTAGATGAGAGATCACAACAGCTAGGACTAAAGATTAATAGAGATAAGACCAACATTATGAGAATTAATGCAGTTGGCAATAACCAAATAAAACTAGGAGAAATACCTCTACTAGACGTACAATCTTATATATATCTGGGCAGTAATATAGATAAAGAGGGAGGAACAGAAAACGATACCAAAATAAGGATATCAAAAGCAAGAGGAGCTTTCATTGCACTGGGAAACATATGGAAATCCAAAGAAATTAGGCTAAATACAAAAATACAAATTTTCAACTCCAATGTTAAGTCGGTTCTATTATATGGCTGTGAAACATGGAGAATAACAAAATTGACAATCACGAAGGTACAGACTTTCATTAATGGATGCTTGCGCAGAATAAAGGGATGGAAATGGCAGGACAAAGTCACAAACGTGGAATTATGGAAATGTACCGGTCAAATACCAGTGGATAAAGAAATACAGCGAAGACGATGGCGATGGATAGGACACACACTACGGAAACCAACTGAGAGTATTACACAACAGGCCCTTTTTTGGAATCCCCAGGGGAAAAGACAAAGAGGAAGACCAAGGAATTCTTGGAGAAGACAGATTGAAGCAGAGATGAAGATGATGGGGAAGACATGGAATGATCTTAAAAGAATTGCAAAAAACAGAACGACTTGGAAAGTGTTTGTTGAAGACCTATGCTCCACTGGGAGCTAAAAGGTAGAAGAAGAGTAGTTGTTGTTGTAGCCGTAGTAGGTGTAGTAGTAGTTGTTTGTGGAAGTTGTAATAGTTGTAGTAGTAGTTGGTTGTGGAAGTTGTAGACGAAGTAGTTGTAGAAGTTGTAGTAGTAGTAGTAGTACAAGTGGAAGTTGTTAGATGATGTGTTTGGTTTAGCCGAGGACAACTTTTGAAATAGTAGCGGACAACTTTTGAAATAGTAGAGGACAACTTTTGAAATAGCAGAGGACAACTTTTGCTTTGACAAAGACAACTTTTGAATCGAGAAGGACAACGTTTGAAATAGTAAAGGTCGACTTTTGAATTGGAAAGGACAACTTTTGAAATAGTATAGGACAACTTTTGAAATAGTAGAGGACAACTTTTGATTTGACAAAGACAACTTTTGAATTGAGAAGGACAACTTTTGAAATAGTAGAGGACAACTTTCAAGTTAGTTTTGAAATAGCAGAGGCCGAGTTTTATGGGACTGACTTAACAAGCGCGTTGGAAATTTTTATTCTTGTACTTATCCTAACCTCTTTGGAATTCAATATCTTTGTCACTTTAACAAAGGACAGACAACCGAGAAGCCATGTAGGTGAAATAAATAAAAATCTTGGGGTGGGAAAGTTCTCCACTATCCAGTTAGTAGTGGGTCTATTGAACAGGGTAATGTCTACGCGCCCTGAATATGATTCAACATAGCGTGGCTAACCTTTTGGACCTTGACTATAACTTTCTACTCGATGCGTCTAACTATTATGACTATGTGGGTAGATTTTTAAGCTTTTTAGGTCGACTTTTTTAATACGAGCCTACATTTTTGTGTTCTGGGGGTAACATTTTTGCGATTTGGTGTAACTTTTGGGACTTTGGATATAACTTCCTACTCTTTGTGTCTAACTATTATGACTATATGAGTAGCTTTTAAGGATTTTCAGATCGACTTTTTTAATACGAGCCTAAATTTTTGTGTTCTGGTGCTAAAAGTTTGTGATATGGTCTAACTTTTGGGACTTTGGATATAACTTTCTACTCGTTGTGTCTAACTAGTATGAGTATGGGAGTAGCTTTGTAGGGTTTTCAGATCGACTTTATGCTTATGAACCCTAAATTTTTGTGTTTTGGTGTTAAAATTTTGCGATTTGGCCTAACTTTTGGGACTTTGGATATAACTTTCTACTCGTTGTGTCTAACTAGTATGAGTATGGGAGTAGCTTTGTAGGGTTTTCAGATCGACTTTATGCTTATGATCCTAAATTTTGTGTGTGTGTTGGTGCTAAAATGTTGCGATTTGGCCTAACTTTTTGGGCCTTGACTATAACTTTCTACTCGCTGTGTCTAACTATTATGACTATGTGCGTCGATCTTTAGGCTTTTTATGTCGACTTTTTTAATACGAGCCTACATTCTTGTGTTCTAGTGCAAAAATTTTGCTATTTGGCGTAAGTTTTGGGATTTTGGATATACCTTCCTGCTCGTTGTGTCTAACTATTATGCCAATATGAGTAGGTTTGTAGGGTTTTTAGGTCGACTTTTTGAATATGTGCCTACATTTTTTGTGTTCTGGTGGTACAATGTTTGCGCTTTGGCCTAACTTTTTGGTCTTTGGATATAACTATCTTTTCGATGTTTCTAACTAGTATGAGTTTGGGAGTAGATTTGTAGGGTTTTCAGATCGACTTTTTACTTATGGGTCTAAATTTGTGTATTCTGGTGCTAAGATTTTGCGATTTGTTCTAACTTTTTGGACATTGAATCTAAATTCCTGGTCGTTGTGTCTAACTATTATGACTATGTGAGTAGCTGTTTAGGATTTTTAGATCGCCTTTTTTATATGAGCCTACATTTTTTGTGTTATGAGGGTAAAATTTTTTGCGATTTGGCGTAACCTTTGGGACTTTGGATATAACTATCTGTTCGACGCGTCTAACTAGTATGAGTTTGGGAGTAGCTTTGTAGGGTTTGAGATCGACTCTTTGGTTATGAGCCTAAATTTTTTTTTTTTGGTGTGTTTTGGTGCTAACATTGTGCGATTTGGTGTAACTTTTGGGACTTTGGATATAACTTCCTACTCTTGTGTCTAACTATTATGACTATATGAGTAGCTTTTTAGGATTTTCAGATCGACTTTTTTAATACGAGCCTAAATTTTTTTTTGTTCTGGTGCTAAAATTTTGCGATATGGTCTAACTTTTGTGACTTTGGATATAACTTTCTACTCGTTGTGTCTAACTAGTGTGAGTATGGGAGTAGCTTTGTATGGTTTTCAGATCGACTTTATGCTTATGAGCCTAAATTTTTTGTGTTTTGGTGCTAAAATTTTGCGTTTTGGCCTAGCTTTTTGGACCTTGACTATAACTTTCTACTCGTTGTGCCTAACTAGTATGAGTATGGGAGTAGCTTTGTAGGGTTTTCAGTTCGACTTCATGTTTATGCGCCTAAATTTTGTTCTGTTTTGGTGCTAACATTTTGCGATTTGGTGTAACTTTTGGGACTTTGGATATAACTTCCTACTCTTGTGTCTAACTATTATGACTATATGAGTAGTTTTTTAGGATTTTCAGATCGACTTTTTTAATACGAGCCTAAATTTTATTTGTTCTGGTGCTAAAATTTTGCGATATGGTCTAACTTTTGTGACTTTGGATATAACTTTCTACTCGTTGTGTCTAACTAGTATGAGTATGGGAGTAGCTTTGTATGGTTTTCAGATCGACTTTATGGTTATGAGCCTAATTTTTTGTGTTTTGGTGCTAAAATTTTGCGCTTTGGCCTAACTTTTTGGATCTTGACTATAACTTTCTACTCGTTGTGTCTAACTAGTATGAGTATGGGAGTAGCTTTGTAGGGTTTTCAGCTCGACTTTATGCTTATGCGCCTAAATTTTTTTCTGTTTTGGTGCTAACATTTTGCGATTTGGCCTAACTTTTTGGACTTTGACTATAACTTTCTACTCGTTGTGTGTAACTATTATGACTATGTGCGTAGATTTTTAGGGCTTTTAGGTCGACTTTTTTAATACGAACCTACATTTTTGTGTTCTGGGGGTAACATTTTTGTGCTTTGGCGTAACTTTTGGGACTTTGGATATAACTTCCTGCTCTTTGTGTCTTACAATTATGACTATATGAGTAGCATTTTAGGGTTTTAGGTCGACTTTTTGAATATGCGTCTACATTTTTTGTGTTCTAGTGGTAAAATGTTAGCGCTTTGGCCTAACTTTTTGGACTTCGGATATAACTATCTGTTCGACACGTCTAACTAGTATGAGTATGGGAGTAGATTTGTAGGGTTTTCAGATCGACTTTTTGGTTATGAGCCTAAATTTGTGTGTTCTGGTGCTAAAATTTTGCGCTTTGTTCTAACTTTTTGGACATTGAATCTAAATTCCTGGTCGTTGTGTCTAACTATTATGACTATGTGAGTAGCTTTTTACTTCGCCTTTTTGAATATGAGACTACATTTTTTGTGTTCTGAGGGTAAATATTTTGCGCTTTGGCGTAACTTTTGGGACTTTGGATATAACTATCTGTTCGATGCGTCTAACTAGTATGAGTATGGGGGTAGCTTTTAGGGTTTGAGATCGACTCTTTGCTTATGAGCCTAAATTTTTTTTTGTGTTTTGGTGGTAAAATTTTGCGATTTTGCCTAACTTTTTGGACCTTGACTATAACTTTCTACTCGTTGTGTCTAACTATTATGACTATGTGCGTAGATTTTTAGGCTTTTTAGGTCGACTTTTTTAATACGAACCTATATTTTTGTGTTCTAGGGGTAACCTTTTTTTTGCGATTTGGCGTAACTTTTGGGCTTTTGGATATACCTTCCTGCTCGTTGTGTCTAACTATTATGCCAATATAAGTAGGTTTGTATGGTTTTCAAATCGGATTTTTGCTTATGAGCCTAAATTTTGTGTTCTGGTGATAAAATTTAGCGATTTGGTCTAACTTTTTTGACATTGAATCTATATTCCTGCTCGGTGTATCTAACTATTATGACTATGTGTGTAGAATTTTAAGCTTTTTAGGTCGACTTTTTAATACGAGCCTATATTTTGTGTTCTGGGGTAACATATTTTGCGCTTAGGGGTAACTTTTGGGATTTTTGTTATTACTTCCTGTTCATTGTGTCTAACTATTACGCCTATATGAGTAGGTTTGTAAGGTTTTCAGCTCGACTTTTTGCTTATGAGCCTAAATTGTTGTGTTCTGGTGCTAACATTTTGCGATTTGATCTAACTTTTTGGACATTGAATCTAAATTCCTGCTCGGTGTGTCTAACTATAATGACTATGTAAGTAGCTTTTTAGGATTTTTAGTTCGCCTTTTTATATATATATATATATATATATAAGAAGACAAAAATATGTACTCGGCTGAACGTTTACACTGTAATGTTATTTATAAAATAACTGCTTTAGTATAAAACTGGTTTAAAATACGCATATTTTGATATAGATTACGTCTAAATATGACTAAAACTAACCGGGTCGCCTTTTATTTTTTTGTGTCTTTCAGCGTTGTCATTAATCATCGAGCTGTAAAAGGTATTAAGATATTCTTTCTATTAGTCTGTTGACTTGTATCCTATACTAATAACATAGGTTTAGACAAACAGCGAACTAGAGTGAATAATCTATAAACATACAGCTATACATACATACACATACATACACTCACAAACAGACAGAGAGAGAGAGAGAGAGGGAGAGAGAGAGAGCGAGACAGAAATATACCTTAGTTACGAAGCCCGCACATTGATGAAAGAAAATAACTTGTTATACTAAAAACTATATCTTGTTTGGTATCTATTTGCGTGTCTCGAGATGAAGGATTTAAAAATAAATAACGTATATTATATATATATATATTTTTTTTTATTAGTAGTAAATTACTTGTTTATTTAGTAACGCGCCTATGTGTTAAACTTCATCTTTTTAGTGCACGCACAATAAACCCTCAAGTGCTATACAATGCCACACGCCACTCGCGAGAGAGCAATTATATCAATTATCCCCGGGACGCGTGGGGAACAATAGCCTTCTTTCGGCCACTGGAGCGTACTGGTACAGTTTCATTCTGGGGTGCTCTATTGGATACTGTTAATATGGGGTATTTATTTTAATGTTAAACAGGATTAGTTACAAGTATAGTAGCTTTATTGTTTTTTTTAAAGGAACTAAACATTAAACATATAACTACTCTTAAAATTATCTTTACAACGAGTCCAAACTCGACTATATGTGAATAAAAAATAAGCTAACCATCACTATCATGTGTCGTTCTATCTGATAATAATTCCGGGTTTAAAAACGATTATTTAGATGATGAAAATAAAAAAAAATGTTTGGGACTTACCCCTAAACATCAGTTTCTTCTTCTATCACATTACCATGACAGACTGTATAAGATGTAGGGGTGTTACGGTGTACACCGTACGAAAGGTCGGTCATTTTACCTTTGTTAGCGTAATACCGTCGCTCAACTATGATTATCTATAATATTCATCTTACTACCACTATAGGGCAGACCTCTTAGTTATACATCACGTATGCGTCACCTTTATTAATAACATTAACGGTAAGTTACGACTATCATATAGGTACATATGTTTGTGGAGTTCGCGTTTTGGGGTCGATTCTTTTAGTGGTTCTTATTGCTTACGGTGTGTTGATATTGATAACCACTTTATAGTGATGTAACGAATGTGTATGTACATATTGGGTGAGCGGTTGATCGTTCTACTTATCACTTCAATATTTATTTATACAGCTATTTGTATACTGAATCACACAAACACACAATCATCTCTCCATCAAACCCTGCTATTCATCCGCTTGTTCTACGACCCACACACGAACACAGGTACCTCTCCATCAATAAACATTACATTTTGTATCAGTCAGCGAAGCTATCCGAAGACTGGTCCTTTTGTTTACTCTCTGAGTAATATGCACATACACACACACATGAACACGCACACAGGCTTTTTTTTTTTGGGGGGGGGGCTCTGTTCCCAAATATACATGCTCTGTGAGGCAGCTGACATGTACTACACCTATCTTTCCTCCTAAGCTCGTTGGGGTACACTCTCGATCTCCTCTATTAGTGGACTTAGCTTGATCTTAATATATTTCTTACACCTATGTTATAAATTCGATAATTCCAGTCAGCATAGCGACGCAGCGAGACCGCTTGGGAAAAAGAAATCTTTACTCTCACGGGAGCGGTTTATTGATTGGGTCATTATGTGACACGGTAGGAGACTATCGTTCTTTCATGTCGTCAGCGTGAAATACCTGATTAAATATCACTGATTATGGTCCGTATCTATCTTAATTACGGTCCCTTACGGTCCCTTGGATATAATAACTATTAACTTATTACTATTATATGTATATATACTCACCATAACTATGAAATAACTAACGTATCACTACTCCCTAATATGGTAGTTTCACTTCCGGAGTGGGCGTGGTCTATAGCCGGACAACACACACACACACACTAGCTCCTATTGGAAGTCACTTTGGCGGGAAAAACTGATGTCCATCACTCATGACTCAGTAATTATCCCCTCAACAACACACACCTTCATGCACTATACATATATATCATTGCATCACTCTGGCTTGCCGCAGCTTGCCGCAGCTTGGCGCAGTTTGGCGCCGTCTCTATATAACTCTTGTACTTGAAGGGTACTGGACTTCGTAGGGTATACCCTACTCTTTGTCTTTGTTACGTCATAGGTGTAAAGTGTCCACGACCTACTACTGCTGAGTCTGTCCATTGACTCATCTAAGGCGGCGGTGAATGCTACGAATTATGACGCACACTCTTTTAAGCTTTTAAAACATTTTCTTAAAACACCCTTTCCCCATGTCATCTATGCGTCTTCCAACAGTCCGGCGTGATAAACTAACCTGGTGAAATAGACAACCCTTATCAGGACAAAGCACTTTAGCAGCTGCTTCGAAACACTCTTTCATAAAGTCTCCATCGGATAATGGCTTCAAACTCTTCGCAATTGTTTCACTAATAATATAGCTCACTAATAATATCGCTCACTAATAACATAGCTCACAAATAATATAACTCACTAATAATATAGCTCACTAATAATATAGCTCACTAATGATACAGCTCACTAATAATGTAGCTCACCAATAATATAGCTCACTAATAATATAGCTCACTAATAATATAGTTCACTAATAATATAGCTCATTAATAATATAGCTCACTAATAATATAGCTCACTAATAATATAGCGCATTAATAATATAGCTCACTAATAATATAGCTCACTAATAATATAGCTCGCCAATAATATAGCTTACTAATAATATATCTCGCCAATAATATAGCTTACTAATAATATAGCTCGCCAATAATATAGCTTACTAATAATATAGCTCGCCAATAATATAGCTTACTAATAATATAGCTCACCAAATGTAAAGCTGTCCAATAATATAGCTTACTAATAATATAGCTCGCCAATAATATAGCTCGCCAATAATATAGCTCGCCAATAATATATCTTACTAATAATATAGCTTACTAATAATATAGCTCGCCAATAATATAGCTTACTAATAATATAGCTCGTTAATAATATAGCTTACTAATAATATAGCTCACCAAATGTAAAGCTCGCCAATAATATAGCTTACTAATAATATAGCTCGCCAATAATATGGCTCGCCAATAATATAGCTCGCCAATAATATATCTTACTAATAATATAGCTCACCAAAAATATAGCTCGCCAATAATATAGCTTACTATTAATATAGCTCGTTAATAATATAGCTTACTAATAATATAGCTTACTAATAATATAGATCACCAATAGTATAGCTCACCAATAGTATAGCTCGCCAATATATAGCTCGCCAATAATATAGCTTACTAATAATATAGTTCACCAATAGTATAGCTCACCAATAGTATAGCTCACCAATATTATAGCTCGCCAATAATATAGTTCGCCAATAATATATCTCGCCAATAATATAGCTCACCAATAATATAGCTCGCCAATAATATGGCTCACTAATAATATAGCTCACTAATAATATAGCTCACAAATAATGTAGCTCACTAATAATATAGCTCACTAATAATGTATCTCACTAATAACATAGCTCGCTAATAATGTATCTCACTAATAATATAGCTCGCCAATAATATAGATCACTAATAATATAGCTCGTCAATAATATAGATCACTAATAATATAGCTCGTCAATAATATAGCTTACACAAACAACATTCTCGGAACATTTATTAACATTGTAAAACATCATGTTGACCTTCCAAGGACATCTTTTAATTTATTTAATATTTTGTCTAATTTGTCCCTCCAGTGACCTCTCTAAATGTGCTATTTTGTCCTGTCTAACTTGTCCCTCCAGTGACCTCTCTAAATGTGCTATTTTGTCCTGTCTAACTTGTCCCTCCAGTGACCTCTCTAAATGTGCTATTTTGTCCTGTCTAACTTGTCCCTCCAGTGACCTCTCTAAATGTGCTATTTTGTCCTGTCTAACTTGTCTCTCCAGTGACCTCTCTAAATGTGCTATTTTGTCCTGTCTAACTTATCCCTCCAGTGACCTCTCTAAATGTGCTATTTTGTCATGTCTAACTTGTCCCTCAAGTGATCTCTCTAAATGTGCTATTTTTTCATGTCTAACTTGTCCCTCCAGTGACCTCTCTAAATGTGGTATTTTGTCATGTCTAAGTTGTCCCTCCAGTGACCTCTCTAAATGTGCTATTTTGTCATATCTAAATTGTCCATCCATTGACCTCTCTAAATGTGCTATTTTATCATGTCTAACTTGTCCCTCCAGTGACCTCTCTAAATGTGCTATTTTGTCATGTCTAACTTGTCCCTCCAGTGAACTCTTTAAATGTGCTATTTTGTCCTGTCTAACTTGTCCCTCCAGTGACCTCTTTAAATGTGCTATTTTGTCATGTCAAACTTGTCCCTCCAGTGACCTCTCTAATTGTGCTATATTGTCTGTCTAATTTGTCCCTCCAGTGACCTCTCTAAATGTGCTATTTTGTCCTGTCTAACCTGTCCCTCCATTGACCTCTTTAAATGTGCTATTTTGTCATGTCTAATTTGTTCCTCTAGTGACCTCTCTAAATGTGCTATTTTGTCATGTCAAACTTGTCCCTCCAGTGACCTCTCTAATTGTGCTATATTGTCTGTCTAATTTGTCCCTCCAGTGACCTCTCTAAATGTGCTATTTTGTCCTGTCTAACCTGTCCCTCCATTGACCTCTTTAAATGTGCTATTTTGTCATGTCTAATTTGTTCCTCTAGTGACCTCTCTAAATGTGCTATTTTGTCCTGTCTAACTTGTCCCTCCAGTGACCTCTCTAAATGTGCTATTTTGTCCTGTCTAACTTGTCCCTCCAGTGACCTCTTTAAATGTGCTATTTTGTCCTGTCTAACTTGTCCCTCCAGTGACCTCTCTAAATGTGCTATTTTGTCAAGTCTAATTTGTCCCTCCAGTGATCTCTCTAAATGTGCCATTGCATGCTGTCTGATTTGTCCTTGCAGTGACCTCTCTAAATTTGCTATTTTGTCGTGTATAACTTGCCCTTCAGTGACATTTCTAAATGTGGTATTTTGTCATGTCTAACTTATCCTTCCAGTGGCCTCTATGAATGTGGTATCTTGTCATGTCTAACTTGTCTTTCCAGTGACCTCTCTAAATGTGCTATTTTGTCCTGTCTAACCTATCCAACAAATGATCTCCTTAAATGTGCTATTGCATGCTGTCTAATTTGTCCCTCCAGTGACCTCTCTAAATGTGCTATTTTATCATGTCTAAGGTGTCCTTCCAGTGACCTCTCTAAATGTTCTATTTTGTCATGTCTAATTTGTCCCTACAGTGACCTCTCTAAATGTTATATTTTATCATGTCTAACTTGTTCTTCCATTGGCCTCTCTAAATGTTCTATTTTGTCATGTCTAACTTGTCCCTCCAGTGACCTCTCTAAATGTGCTATTTTGTCCTGTCTAACTTATCCCTCCAGTGACATCTCTAAATGCGCTATTCTGTCCTGTCTAACATGTCCTTCCAGTGACCTCTATAAATGATATATTTTGTCATGTCTAATTTGTCCTTCCAGTGACCTCTCTAAATGTGCTATTAGTCTTGTCTAACTTGTCCTTCCAGTGACCTCTGTAAATATTCTATTTTGTCCTGTCTAATTTGTCCTTACAGTAACGCTTTAAATGTGCTATTTTGTCCCGTCTATCTTGTCCTTCTAGTGATCTCTTTAAATCTTCTATTTTGTCCTGTCTAATTTGTCCTTCCAGTGACCTCTGTAAATGGTATATTTTGTCCTGTCTAACTTGTCCTTCAAGTGACCTCTCTAAATGTGCTATTTTATCATGTGTAACTTGTCCTTCCAATGACCTCTCTAAATGTTCTATTTTGTTATGTCTAACTTGTCCTTACAGTAACACTTTAAATGTGCTATTTGTGTCCCGTCTAACTTGTCCTTCAGTGACCTCTCTAAATGTGGTATTTAGTCCTGTCTAACTTGTCCTTCCAGTGGCCTCTCTAAACGTGATATTTTGTCCTGTCTAATTGTCCAACAAATGATCTCTCTAAATGTGGTATTTTGTCATGTCCAACTTGTCCTTCCAGTAACCTCTCTAAATGTGCTATTTTGTCCTGTCTAATTTATCCTTCCAGGGATCTCTGTAAATGTGCTATTTTGTCCTGTCTAACTTGTCCTTCTAGTGACCTCTCTAAATGTTCTATTTTGTCCTGTCTAACTTGTCCTTCCAGTGACCTCTCTAAATGTTCTATTTTGTCCTTTCTAACTTGTCCTTCCAGTGACTTCTCTAAATGTTCTTTTTTGTCCTTTCTAACTTGTCCTTCTAGTGACCTCTCTAAATGTTCTATTTTGTCCTGTCTAACTTGTCCTTCCAGTGACCTCTCTAAATGTGCTATTTTGTCCTGTCTAACTTATACTTCCAGTGAACTACATTTTTCATGTTTGGATTGGAAGGGACGTCTCAGGTGGTATTCTATTAGAAGGGACATGTTTTTCACTACATATTAGACTTGGATTACCTTGATACAAAATAAAGAAATAATACAAAGTCTATCTTTCCTGTAAGGTACGAAATTCTGTATCTACTATTCTCTTTTTGTTTGATAGTGTCATTGCGTAACTAATTGGTTATAACCTTGTTTATTAACTTTAAATGCATTACTATTTATTTAACAATTACTTAACCGTCCGTCCACCACCGCAATTCGTAACCCTTACCAAAGCTGATGCTAAATAAAGAATCACACAACCCATTTGGTCGGACACAGGATTGTTATCGAACAAAAATCCCTTACCTAACTTTCAACGCTGGCGTATACACTTCCACGCCATCCACACCCAAATCACTATCTTTTAATCATCGCGACACAAACAACAAATGCTACAGAACTCTTGTGATGTCGACTAATCATGGACATTAAAAGAACTGCCCAGTGGCGTAGAAAAGATAATAATAATTTTGTTTTGGCGAATTCGTTAATCAAATTACTATTTTTTGTAACGGGTTTTGAATTTGTGTGTATTTATGTGTTTTTGTGTATTTAGCAATTTTCAAATCAAGCACAAGAGCAGATTAAAATAGCTTGGCAAGCCGGTTCCGGCCCGCGGGCCGTAGGCTGCCCACGTCTGGATTAGTATATAAGGTTACGGCAACAATTGAGACAAGTACCTTGAACACCACAATCTGGGTCCCCTATTAAATAAACATAGGCCCCCCCCTCCCCCCCCCCCACACACAGGCTGAAACATTGAGGTTGTTGACACCATACTTTTTCTTTCTTTCCTTTGAAGGAATGGTTTATTTAGCAATTCTCAAGCCAAGCACAATTCGCTGAATTATCGCCTCGGAAGTTTCCCTCTATAATAATATTCATTTTATTATTATTTGTCTCCAGGTTGTTGACACACAGCAAGGGGCGAAACAACGGTTAGACTACAGACAATGAAAATAAATAAATGTCTATTGACTAGAGGTGGAAGTGTCCTGGGCGAGAGAAAAACAAATTACAGAGACCAGGTTGGGGAGTCTCATGCTACTCCGGTATGATTTTTGTGTTGGGTGTTTTGTTATCCTTTTTGTGATGGATGTGTCTTTTATAGTGTTTCTCCTTTTATTTTGTGTGTGTTTTGTGGTTCTCCTCTTATAGTATTGAGCGTATCTTCCCGTTTAGTACTGGGTGTTTCTCCACATTTTCATTGTTAGATGTTTCATTCCATTTTGTGTGTGTGTGTTTCTACCCATTTTCATTGTTAAATGTTTCTCCCTATTTGTGTATGTTGGGTGTTTCTACCCATTTTCATTGTTAGATGTTCTCCCTATTTGTGTATACTTGGTGTTTCTACCCATTTTCATTGTTAGATGTTTTTCCCTATTTGTGTATGCTGGGTGTTTCTACCCATTTTCATTGTTAGATGTTCTCCCTATTTGTGTATGTTGGGTGTTTCTACCCATTTTCATTGTTAGATGTTCTCCCTATTTGTGTATACTTGGTGTTTCTACCCATTTTCATTGTTAGATGTTCTCCCTATTTGTGTATACTTGGTGTTTCTACCCATTTTCATTGTTAGATGTTCTCCCTATTTGTGTATACTTGGTGTTTCTACCCATTTTCATTGTTAGATGTTCTCCCTATTTGTGTATGTTGGGTGTTTCTACCCATTTTCATTGTTAGATGTTCTCCCTATTTGTGTATGTTGGGTGTTTCTACCCATTTTCATTGTTAGATGTTCTCCCTATTTGTGTATGTTGGGTGTTTCTACCCATTTTCATTGTTAGATGTTCTCCCTATTTGTGTATGTTGGGTGTTTCTACCCATTTTCATTGTTAGGTGATTCTCCCATTTTTGTGTGTGTGTATTGGGATTTTCTCCTTATTTTTGCGTTGGGTCTTTGTACCAAATTACTGCGTTGAGTGTTTCTCCCTATTTTGTGTGTGTGTTGGTTGTTTCTCCCCGGTTTTTTCTTAGGGTGTTCCTTCCTGGTTTTTGCTTTTCCTAAGTGGATGGTTTGTCGCTGGTGCAACAATGTGTGTGTGTGTAGAGGACTTGTTGATCGTTGGGATTTTTGTATGTGATGTCTGTGTGGTCTGTTTAACACTATGTGATGACTATTTTTGTATGTGATGTCTGTGTGGTCTGTTTAACACTATATGATGACTATTTTTGTATGTGATGTCTGTGTGGTCTGTTTAACACTATGTGATGACTATTTTTGTATGTGATGTCTGTGTGGTCTGTTTAACACTATGTGATGACTATTTTTGTATGTGATGTCTGTGTGGTCTGTTTAACACTATGTGATGACTATTTTTGTATGTGATGTCTGTGTGGTCTGTTTAACACTATGTGATGACTATTTTTGTATGTGATGTCTGTGTGGTCTGTTTAACACTATATGATGACTATTTTTGTATGTGATGTCTGTGTGGTCTATTTAACACTATGTGATGACTATTTTTGTATGTGATGTCTGTGTGGTCTGTTTAACACTATGTGGTGACTATTTTTGATAGTGTTGTCCGTTAAATATGATGCGATGGCCGTTTATGACTGTGTATGGGCTGTTTGACACTATGTGGTGGCTATTTAAGACAATGGCGACTGTTTTAGACTATTTTATGTTTGTTTAATACTATGTGATATCTGCTTAAGGCTACACGATTTATATTTAAGACAATGTCTTGGATGTTTATGATTATGTCATGTCTGTTTAAAGCGGTTGCTGCTAATAAAACAAGAGGGCCAGTAAACACAATAAAACAAGAGGGTCAGTAAACACAATAAAACAAGAGGGCCAGTAAACACAATAAAAGAAGAGGACCAGTAAACACAATAAAACAAGAGGGCCAGTAAACACAATAAAACAAGAGGGCCAGTAAACACAATAAAACAAGAGGGCCAGTAAACACAATAAAACAAGAGGGCCAGTAAACACAATAAAACAAGAGGGCCAGTAAACACAATAAAAGAAGAGGACCAGTAAACACAATAAAACAAGAGGGCCAGTAAACACAAGAAAACAAGATTGCTAGTAAACACATTAAAACAAGAGGGCCAGTAAACACAATAAAACAAGAGGGCCAGTAAACACAATAAAACAGTGGGAAGTGAGGATTCGAGTATAGAACTCTGTGATGTGGCAGTAGACGTTCTACTGACTTGACAGCGTGGAACATTTGTCCATAACCACCGCTGCACGCTTAAAACTGTCAGACAATCACAGACCACGATTCACGAACTCATCAAGTAATTGATGTTGATAATTTGCAGAAATTACCGCCACGTTCTAGCCACCAGTAACTGAACACTTTCACGACCGTTTATTCTCTAACACGATAGATGGTTTATTTAACGATCTGGCTGCTCTAACGTAACCTTGTTGAGTCTTCTTTTTATCCTTCCGTTTGGGATAACATCAGCGTTTGTCGCATGTGGTCTTGCTGATATAGAAGACCTAGTATTGCAGAACCTCTTGGCTGGACTTGTAGTTCCCCACCACAGTCTTTGACTAGACGGACACCAGATTCTCCAGTAAGAGCCGAGAATGTCAAGAAAGCCATTGCGATCCACCACATCAGTAAGTTAAAGGGCACCCATCAGTAAGAAACGAGAATGTCAAGAAAGTGTTACGACCCGCTACATCAATGAGTTAAAGGGCACCCATCAGTAAGAAGCGAGAATGTCAAGAAAGTGTTACCACCCGCTACATCAATGAGTTAAAGGGCACCCATCAGTAAAAAACGAGAATGTCAAAAAAGTGTTACGACCCGCTACATCAATGAGTTAAAGGGCACCCATCAGTAAGAAACGAGAATGTCAGGAAAGTGTTACGACCCGCTACATCAATGAGTTAAAGGGCACCCATCAGTAAGAAACGAGAATGTCAAGAAAGCCATTACGACCCGCCACATCAATGAGTTAAAGGGCACCCATCAGTAAGAAACGAGAATATCAAGAAAGTGTTACGACCCACCACATCAATGAGTTAAAGGGCACCCATCAGTAAGAAACGAGAATGTCAAGAAAGGTATTACGACCCACCACATCAGTAAGAAACGAGAATGTCAAGAAAGGCATTGCGACCCACCACATCAATGAGTTAAAGGGCACCCATCAGTAAGAAACGAGAATGTCAAGAAAGGCATTGCGACCCACCACATCAATGAGTTAAAGGGCACCCATCAGTAAGAAACGAGAATGTCAAGAAAGGCATTGCGACCCACCACATCAATGAGTTAAAGGGCACCCATCAGTAAGAAACGAGAATATCAAGAAAGTGTTACGACCCCCACATCAGTGAGCTAAAGGGCATCCATCAGTAAGAAACGAGAATGTCAAGAAGGGCTTTACGACCCGCCACATCAATGAGTTTAAGCGCAGCCATCAAGTCGGGACTCTCAACAACCATGTTTCTATTTTCCAGTGTGGAAACTTCTCATAGATTTTCATGTCAGAATCGCACGTGTACCCACGTTGTCAATACTCAACCAATCAGCAGCGATGACCGACTCCTTATGGTGACACACACACACACACACATCTGTATACATCACTCCGCCCCTCAGCTAGTCTGCTGCCTAAAGCTGAGATAACAATTGTATGGCTATAAATACGGACTCACTGAACAGAGGTTTAAACGTGCCACGTGGTCAACTCTAACAAGTGTCCTCACAGAAGTTGCTGCTCAGAAATGAAGGGAGCCATCTTTGTGATTCTGCTCATCGTGTGTGGAGTGATGTCCGAGTCTGAACGTAAGGGATCTTTCTTTCTTTCTTTCTTTCTTTCTTTCTTTCTTTCTTTCTTTCTTCTTTCTTTCTTTCTTTTTTCTTTCTTTTTCTTTCTTTCTTCTTTCTTTCTTTCTTTCTTTCTTTCTTTCTTTCTTTCTTTCTTTCTTTCTTTCTTTTTTTCTTTCTTTCTTTCTTTGTTTCTTTGTTTCTTTTCTTTCTTTCTTTCTTTCTTTCTTTCTTTCTTTCTTTCTTTCTTTCTTTCTTTCTTTCTTTCTTTCTTTCTTTCTTTCTTTCTTTCTTTCTTCTCTCTTTCTTTCTTTCTCTCTTTCTTTCTTTCTTTCTTTCGCTCTCTCTCTCTTTCTTTCTTTCTTTCTCTCTTTCTTTCTTTCCTTCTTTCTTTCTTTCTTTCGCTCTTTCTTTCTTTCTTTCGCTCTCTCTTTCTTTCTTTCTCTCTTTCTTTCTTTCTTTCTTTCTTTCTTTCTTTCTTTCTTTCTTTCTTTCTTTCTTTCTTTCTTTCTTTCTTTCGCTCTCTCTTTCTCTCTTTCTCTCTTTCTCTCTTTCCTTCTTTCTTTCTTTCTTTCTTCACCCGATGACTACTAACAGAATCACATGTCCCCTTCGTCATCAGTTTCTAGAAGGACTCTGTGTTAGTAATATATTTGTTTCTGTAGTGAGTGTTACATTAAATTGTATGACATAATTCACGATTTACTGATAAAGACAGCATTTGTCCAGCTCCTGTGTGAAGATAAGCTTCAAACTGTGGAAAAAAAAGATATCCTCAATCATTCCACCCAGATCTTAAAGTGAACATAAATAAAAGAACAGGACTAGATGTTGTAACGACAACAACATAAAGGAAAGAACACTGTTATGTTGTTACCCTGTTATAACATGGTAGCAACTAGAAAGACAGACGTGTGATTCCTTACCATACAAATCATATATTAAAATAGAACAAAGGAGAAGAGCAAGAAGCAGACCCATAGTAGGACTGACAGACAGCATCAAAGAAATACTCAAAGAATATCAATTGGCAATGGGTGAGACCGCCAAAACGGCGAGATCAAGATCATGATGTCGAAAGAAAGGGAAAAGAGAAAGAAAGAGAAACAAGTATATACTAGAGGTCTTCACGACAGCAGCCATAACATAAAGAAAGAAATAGAGTAAGTATTAAATCTGTGTTTCTCAAACTGTGGTCTACGGGGGAGGGGGGAGGTGGGAGGTGCCGTTACAAGGGGTCGGTAAAAGCTTGAAGAATTTGTATGATGTTTCTGTATCGAAATGGAAAGACAGAATGAATGAACAAATGAAAGCGCGCATGAAAATAGATCGTAAAAATAAGTACGGTTTTTCGCAAAAAAAAAAACAGACAAAACTTGTCTAATTAACCGTCTCCGAAATATCCGTCCAGACATAGAGAAAAAGTGGGGTGACATCAGAGTCACTTGAAACTTGACAAATATCAAAGATAGAAATAGTGGGGTGACATCAGAGTCACTTTAAACTTGACAAATATCAAAGATAGAAATAGTGGGGGTGACATCAGAGTTACTTGAAACTTGACAAATATCAAAGATAGAAATAGTGGGGTGACATCAGAGTCACTTGAAACTTGACAAATATCAAAGATAGAAATAGTGGGGTGACATCAGAGTCACTTGAAACTTGACAAATATCAAAGATAGAAATAGTGGGGTGACATCAGAGTCACTTGAAACTTGACAAATATCAAAGATAGAAATAGTGGGGTGACATCAGAGTCACTTGAAACTTGACAAATATCAAAGATAGAAATAGTGGGGTGACATCAGAGTCACTTGAAACTTGACAAATATCAAAGATAGAAATAGTGGGGTGACATCAGAGTCACTTGAAACTTGACAAATATCAAAGATAGAAATAGTGGGGTGACATCAGAGTCACTTGAAACTTGACAAATATCAAAGATAGAAATAGTGGGGTGACATCAGAGTCACTTGAAACTTGACAAATATCAAAGATAGAAATAGTGGGGTGACATCAGAGTCACTTGAAACTTGACAAATATCAAAGATAGAAATAGTGGGGTGACATCAGAGTCACTTTAAACTTGACAAATATCAAAGATAGAAATAGTGGGGTGACATCAGAGTCACTTGAAACTTGACAAATATCAAAGATAGAAATAGTGGGGTGACATCAGAGTCACTTGAAACTTGACAAATATCAAAGATAGAAATAGTGGGGTGACATCAGAGTCACTTGAAACTTGACAAATATCAAAGATAGAAATAGTGGGGTGACATCAGAGTCACTTGAAACTTGACAAATATCAAAGATAGAAATAGTGGGGTGACATCAGAGTCACTTGAAACTTGACAAATATCAAAGATAGAAATAGTGGGGTGACATCAGAGTCACTTTAAACTTGACAAATATCAAAGATAGAAATAGTGGGGTGACATCAGAGTCACTTGAAACTTGACAAATATCAAAGATAGAAATAGTGGGGTGACATCAGAGTCACTTGAAACTTGACAAATATCAAAGATAGAAATAGTGGGGTGACATCAGAGTCACTTGAAACTTGACAAATATCAAAGATAGAAATAGTGGGGTGACATCAGAGTCACTTGAAACTTGACAAATATCAAAGATAGAAATAGTGGGGTGACATCAGAGTCACTTGAAACTTGACAAATATCAAAGATAGAAATAGTGGGGTGACATCAGAGTCACTTGAAACTTGACAAATATCAAAGATAGAAATAGTGGGGTGACATCAGAGTCACTTTAAACTTGACAAATATCAAAGATAGAAATAGTGGGGTGACATCAGAGTCACTTGAAACTTGACAAATATCAAAGATAGAAATAGTGGGGTGACATCAGAGTCACTTGAAACTTGACAAATATCAAAGATAGAAATAGTGGGGTGACATCAGAGTCACTTGAAACTTGACAAATATCAAAGATAGAAATAGTGGGGTGACATCAGAGTCACTTGAAACTTGACAAATATCAAAGATAGAAATAGTGGGGTGACATCAGAGTCACTTGAAACTTGACAAATATCAAAGATAGAAATAGTGGGGTGACATCAGAGTCACTTGAAACTTGACAAATATCAAAGATAGAAATAGTGGGGTGACATCAGAGTCACTTGAAACTTGACAAATATCAAAGATAGAAAAAGTGGGGTGACATCAGAGTCACTTGAAACTTGACAAATATCAAAGATAGAAAAAGTGGGGTGACATCAGAGTCACTTGAAACTTGACAAATATCAAAGATAGAAATAGTGGGGTGACATCAGAGTCACTTGAAACTTGACAAATATCAAAGATAGAAAAAGTGGGGTGACATCAGAGTCACTTGAAACTTGACAAATATCAAAGATAGAAATAGTGGGGTGACATCAGAGTCACTTTAAACTTGACAAATATCAAAGATAGAAATAGTGGGGTGACATCAGAGTCACTTGAAACTTGACAAATATCAAAGAAAGAAATAGTGGGGTGACATCAGAGTCACTTGAAACTTGACAAATATCAAAGATAGAAATAGTGGGGTGACATCAGAGTCACTTGAAACTTGACAAATATCAAAGAAAGAAATAGTGGGGTGACATCAGAGTCACTTGAATCTTGACAAATATCAAAGATAGAAATAGTGGGGTGACATCAATGTCACCTTAAACTTGACAAATATCAAAGATAGAAATAGTGGGGTGACATCAATGTCACCTTAAACTTGACAAATATCAAAGATAGAAATAGTGGGGTGACATCAGAGTCACTTGAAACTTGACAAATATCAAAGATAGAAATAGTGGGGTGACATCAGAGTCACTTGAAACTTGACAAATATCAAAGATAGAAATAGTGGGGTGACATCAGAGTCACTTGAAACTTGACAAATATCAAAGATAGAAATAGTGGGGTGACATCAGAGTCACTTGAAACTTGACAAATATCAAAGAAAGAAATAGTGGGGTGACATCAGAGTCACTTGAAACTTGACAAATATCAAAGATAGAAATAGTGGGGTGACATCAGAGTCACTTGAAACTTGACAAATATCAAAGATAGAAATAGTGGGGTGACATCAGAGTCACTTGAAACTTGACAAATATCAAAGATAGAAATAGTGGGGTGACATCAGAGTCACTTGAAACTTGACAAATATCAAAGATAGAAATAGTGGGGTGACATCAGAGTCACTTGAAACTTGACAAATATCAAAGATAGAAATAGTGGGGTGACATCAGAGTCACTTGAAACTTGACAAATATCAAAGATAGAAATAGTGGGGTGACATCAATGTCACCTTAAACTTGACAAATATCAAAGATAGAAATAGTGGGGTGACATCAGAGTCACTTGAAACTTGACAAATATCAAAGATAGAAATAGTGGGGTGACATCAGAGTCACTTTAAACTTGACAAATATCAAAGATAGAAATAGTGGGGTGACATCAGAGTCACTTGAAACTTGACAAATATCAAAGATAGAAATAGTGGGGTGACATCAGAGTCACTTTAAACTTGACAAATATCAAAGATAGAAATAGTGGGGTGACATCAGAGTCACTTGAAACTTGACAAATATCAAAGATAGAAATAGTGGGGTGACATCAATGTCACCTTAAACTTGACAAATATCAAAGATAGAAATAGTGGGGTGACATCAGAGTCACTTGAAACTTGACAAATATCAAAGATAGAAATAGTGGGGTGACATCAGAGTCACTTGAAACTTGACAAATATCAAAGATAGAAATAGTGGGGTGACATCAGAGTCACTTGAAACTTGACAAATATCAAAGATAGAAATAGTGGGGTGACATCAGAGTCACTTGAAACTTGACAAATATCAAAGATAGAAATAGTGGGGTGACATCAGAGTCACTTGAAACTTGACAAATATCAAAGATAGAAATAGTGGGGTGACATCAGAGTCACTTGAAACTTGACAAATATCAAAGATAGAAATAGTGGGGTGACATCAGAGTCACTTGAAACTTGACAAATATCAAAGATAGAAATAGTGGGGTGACATCAGAGTCACTTGAAACTTGACAAATATCAAAGATAGAAATAGTGGGGTGACATCAATGTCACCTTAAACTTGACAAATATCAAAGATAGAAATAGTGGGGTGACATCAGAGTCACTTTAAACTTGACAAATATCAAAGAAAGAAATAGTGGGGTGACATCAATGTCACCTTAAACTTGACAAATATCAAAGAAAGAAATAGTGGGGTGACATCAATGTCACTTTAAACTTGACAAATATCAAAGAAAGAAATAGTGGGGTGACATCAATGTCACCTTAAACTTGACAAATATCAAAGAAAGAAATAGTGGGGTGACATCAATGTCACTTTAAACTTCTCTCTCTCTCTGCGATCAGGACTCAAGCAGAGTAGGATTACAGACTCCCACATGAAGTCAGCTGTCAGGTTAAGTGTGTTGATCACCCCCACAGACAGAACATCACATTTAGAGTCTGCCAGATCCACTCTGACTGAACACCCGTTAATACGTTGCCCTGTGTTCTGCGCCAGTGGCCCAGTGCATCCGATTTCAGCCAGCATTTTATTCAGGTTCGCTTTCCTTAGCCTTTGATTGTCCCCAATCTTCCTGCAAGGCAGCAGACTGTCTTTTCTGTAGGGGGATTCTTGACAAATATCAAAGAAAGAAATAGTGGGGTGACATCAGAGTTACTTTAAACTTGACAAATATCAAAGAAAGAAATAGTGGGGTGACATCAGAGTTACTTTAAACTTGACAAATATCAAAGAAAGAAATGGCAGCATGACATAAAGGACACGTTAAACTTTACAAATATCAAAGAAATAAATCAAGGCCTGACATGAAAGACACTTTAAAATTGACAAATATTAAAGAAAAAAATGGTGGCGTGACACGAAAGACACTTTAAACTTGATAAATATCAAAGAAAGAAATGGTTTGGTGACATGAAAGACACTATAAACTTGATAAATATCAAAGGAAAAAATGTTTGGTGACATGAAAGCCACTTTAAATTTGATAAATATCAAAGAAAGAAATGGTTTGGTGACATGAAAGACACTATAAACTTGATAAATATCAAAGGAAAAAATGTTTGGTGACATGAAAGACACTTTAAATTTGATAAATATCAAGGAACGAAGTGACGGCGTAATCTGAAAGACACTTTAAATTGACAAATACCAAAGTAAGAAATAGTGGGGTGACATGAAAGACACTTTAAATTGACAAATATCGAGGACAGGAATGGAAATTTATTGAGCTATTTTTGGGTCATCATCATTGCACTCCGGACATGCCCATAGGTGCTCAGATCCCCTCCTCAGTTATTGAGTTATTTGCGGGTCATCATCATTGCACTCCGAACATGTCCATAAGTGCTCAGATCCCCTCCTCAGCAATTCCCACAGTGTCCAGCGACTGACGACTCCAGCTCTATGTTGGTTGATAAGTCTTCTTACACGGCCACTAAGTGTCTCATTTCTGGCTGTGCCCATCTTAACTCCCATTTCCATCATCCGAAGAAGTGACGTGGATCTGTGTTTGTCGAAGTCCTGTGCTCTTCCCACATCTCGGAGGGCATTGATGATGTCCGCCCGATCCATTGGTTGCCCGTCCTCAACGACAGCGCAGCTAGCCAACCTGTTCGCCCTTTCATTTCCCCGTACTCCCGCATGTCCAGGGACATAGACAAAGGTGACCTTACGTATTTTGGATTTCTGCAACGACTCTACCCATTGCATGCGTACAGAGTCCGCCTCCACTTTTTTTATCATGCTCATCGAATCACTCAGTATACATGCGTGGGTGTAGTCTTGTGACTCTAACCATTTGAATGTCTTGTTCACTGCCATCGCCTCCATTGTCATGCTACTCGTGGTCATGACCTATGCACCACTGTCTTCCTTGGCTATTCTGCCTGCCGAGCGTGCTGTAAATGCCCATGCACTTCTTTGGTGTCGTCTTACAGATCCGTCTGTATAGATGACTGCTTCTTTCTCATCGGTATTATCGCAGATGAGACCGTTGACCTCAGCATTAACCACAACCGGGTTCTGTTCCCTACTTTTCCTGTCGAGTGTGACAATACACGAGAAATTCCCTTTGAATGACGTAGGCACCGGTATCCACTCCTCACCAACGCTGATATTGGTAAGCCCACAGACTTGTGTTGATGACATCTTCTGCTCGGCCCACCCATGATTTGCCTCTTTTTAGCCCGGCACCTTTCATAGTGTTGAGCACGTGGTGCAATGGATGTTCTGTATCTGTACTAATCTTCAGGTATGCTCGTGCTCTCCAAATTTTGATTCTGTCATCCATGGTTGGAAAGTCAAGAAGATACCTCATTGCTACACAGGGAGTGTCCCTCGTACATCCCAGGATAATGCGCATGGCTTCATTTTGTACTTTCTCCAGCCTATCAATTTGAGTCGTACTGACAGTAAGAATTGCCAGGGCATACTCGATTGGTGCGAGGACTAATCCCTGGAACAGAAGAGTAAGTAGCCTCTGCTCGATGTTGGCAGCTGTCATGACCTTCAAGGCGGCTAATCCTTTGCGGGATTTTGTTATCACATGGTTGACGTGGTCCCGAAAACACAGGCTGCGATGAAACTTAACTCCGAGCTATGTCATCAACTTGTCCCTGGTCACCTCATCAGCTCCCATTCGTACTACCGGTGTGGTCGTATTAACGATATGATTGTTAAGGGAGAACCATGAAACTGATGCTTTATTAGGATTAACCAAGGCACCTGAAACCCCACACCAGGAAGAAATGCGATCGAGTTTGTCTTGCATTGTGGAGGCGAATCCCCGTCTGTCTCTTCCCTGTCGATATACCAGAATATCATCAGCAAAAGTCATAGTTCTTCCCCTCCATCCAGTTGTTGTTCCGTGATCGTTATTGTGTACACGTTAATTAGAACTGGTGACAATGGTGAGCCTTGTGGCAGCCTTGGGCAAATGGATGTTGGCTTGGAAGACCAACTTCCACATCTGAGTATCACCTTCCTCTGAAACAGCGCCGCGGCGGTCCATCTAATGAGGAAGGGGTGCACCGCCAGTTTGAGGAGTATATGCATGGGATTTTCAAATGGTACCATGTTGTATGCATCCTCCAGATCTATAGCAGCAGCACATGTTTCCTCTCGTCTGTGGAAGCCTTCGAAGACGTCATAGGCAAATACTGCCGCATTGAGCCATGTCTCTTTGTTATATCTATAACCTCCGAGTGTGGGTGGGAATGCTCGTTTCTGTTCAAGGTGACAGGTGAGGACACGGGCAATTATTTTCTCCAGCAGCTAGCCCGCAGTGTTCTGCGCTGTGATGATTCTGTAGGCACTGATCTGAGAATGGTTCTTGTTTGGCTTCGGTAACGGTAGTAAGTAGCTGTGTAGCCACTCCTCCTTAATCTGGCCACTCCGAATGCTGGCATTAAACTCAATATCCAGTTTTGTCAAGTCGTCGTCAGCTAAATCGCCTATGCCATCGTACCGAACACCATCTGGACCAGGAACAGTGTTGTGTGACCTTGTAAGTGTCGTGCGAATGGTATCGGTTGTGATTGTGAGATCTTCTTCCAGCCCTACATCCTTACACAATTTTGACAGCGATCCCCGCATCCTCATTCTTACAGCCTCATTTCTTTGGTCCGTCTGCTCAATGTAGCGGGCAAGCAGGGCCTTCCCTTTGCTCTCATCAGATTTGTGCCATATCCGACCTGTGCTCTGAAAGTCTGGTATGCCTCTGTGTGGTGTTGTGCCATTCATTCTCTGATGAAGGCGCCAGAATGTGGCTAGCGATTTTTCTGAGCACACTTTTCTTTACAGAAGTCATCCCATTTGGCATCCTTAGCCTGCTTAGCACATAGTTTAAAGTTCATCATTTTTTGGTCGACCTCTTCTTTCAGACGCTTCAAGAGCTCAGGTTGTGTTCTTCCATTCCTTCTGGCTTTCTGCCATGTCTTGACCGTTTGTCTCTTGCTCCGCCAAGCTTCCTCGACATCTACGTTCCACCAGGGTGGCTGCGTCCATCTCTCCATCAATTTTGTTTTGGCGAATTCGTTAATCAAATTACTATTTTTTGTAACGGGTTTTGAATTTGTGTGTATTTATGTGTTTTTGTGTATTTAGCAATTTTCAAATCAAGCACAAGAGCAGATTAAAATAGCTTGGCAAGCCGGTTCCGGCCCGCGGGCCGTAGGCTGCCCACGTCTGGATTAGTATATAAGGTTACGGCAACAATTGAGACAAGTACCTTGAACACCACAATCTGGGTCCCCTATTAAATAAACATAGGCCCCCCCCCCCCCCCCACACACACAGGCTGAAACATTGAGGTTGTTGACACCATACTTTTTCTTTCTTTCCTTTGAAGGAATGGTTTATTTAGCAATTCTCAAGCCAAGCACAATTCGCTGAATTATCGCCTCGGAAGTTTCCCTCTATAATAATATTCATTTTATTATTATTTGTCTCCAGGTTGTTGACACACAGCAAGGGGCGAAACAACGGTTAGACTACAGACAATGAAAATAAATAAATGTCTATTGACTAGAGGTGGAAGTGTCCTGGGCGAGAGAAAAACAAATTACAGAGACCAGGTTGGGGAGTCTCATGCTACTCCGGTATGATTTTTGTGTTGGGTGTTTTGTTATCCTTTTTGTGATGGATGTGTCTTTTATAGTGTTTCTCCTTTTATTTTGTGTGTGTTTTGTGGTTCTCCTCTTATAGTATTGAGCGTATCTTCCCGTTTAGTACTGGGTGTTTCTCCACATTTTCATTGTTAGATGTTTCATTCCATTTTGTGTGTGTGTGTTTCTACCCATTTTCATTGTTAAATGTTTCTCCCTATTTGTGTATGTTGGGTGTTTCTACCCATTTTCATTGTTAGATGTTCTCCCTATTTGTGTATACTTGGTGTTTCTACCCATTTTCATTGTTAGATGTTTTTCCCTATTTGTGTATGCTGGGTGTTTCTACCCATTTTCATTGTTAGATGTTCTCCCTATTTGTGTATGTTGGGTGTTTCTACCCATTTTCATTGTTAGATGTTCTCCCTATTTGTGTATACTTGGTGTTTCTACCCATTTTCATTGTTAGATGTTCTCCCTATTTGTGTATACTTGGTGTTTCTACCCATTTTCATTGTTAGATGTTCTCCCTATTTGTGTATACTTGGTGTTTCTACCCATTTTCATTGTTAGATGTTCTCCCTATTTGTGTATGTTGGGTGTTTCTACCCATTTTCATTGTTAGATGTTCTCCCTATTTGTGTATGTTGGGTGTTTCTACCCATTTTCATTGTTAGATGTTCTCCCTATTTGTGTATGTTGGGTGTTTCTACCCATTTTCATTGTTAGATGTTCTCCCTATTTGTGTATGTTGGGTGTTTCTACCCATTTTCATTGTTAGGTGATTCTCCCATTTTTGTGTGTGTGTATTGGGATTTTCTCCTTATTTTTGCGTTGGGTCTTTGTACCAAATTACTGCGTTGAGTGTTTCTCCCTATTTTGTGTGTGTGTTGGTTGTTTCTCCCCGGTTTTTTCTTAGGGTGTTCCTTCCTGGTTTTTGCTTTTCCTAAGTGGATGGTTTGTCGCTGGTGCAACAATGTGTGTGTGTGTAGAGGACTTGTTGATCGTTGGGATTTTTGTATGTGATGTCTGTGTGGTCTGTTTAACACTATGTGATGACTATTTTTGTATGTGATGTCTGTGTGGTCTGTTTAACACTATATGATGACTATTTTTGTATGTGATGTCTGTGTGGTCTGTTTAACACTATGTGATGACTATTTTTGTATGTGATGTCTGTGTGGTCTGTTTAACACTATGTGATGACTATTTTTGTATGTGATGTCTGTGTGGTCTGTTTAACACTATATGATGACTATTTTTGTATGTGATGTCTGTGTGGTCTATTTAACACTATGTGATGACTATTTTTGTATGTGATGTCTGTGTGGTCTGTTTAACACTATGTGATGACTATTTTTGTATGTGATGTCTGTGTGGTCTGTTTAACACTATGTGATGACTATTTTTGTATGTGATGTCTGTGTGGTCTGTTTAACACTATGTGATGACTATTTTTGTATGTGATGTCTGTGTGGTCTGTTTAACACTATGTGATGACTATTTTTGTATGTGATGTCTGTGTGGTCTATTTAACACTATGTGATGACTATTTTTGTATGTGATGTCTGTGTGGTCTGTTTAACACTATGTGGTGACTATTTTTGATAGTGTTGTCCGTTAAATATGATGCGATGGCCGTTTATGACTGTGTATGGGCTGTTTGACACTATGTGGTGGCTATTTAAGACAATGGCGACTGTTTTAGACTATTTTATGTTTGTTTAATACTATGTGATATCTGCTTAAGGCTACACGATTTATATTTAAGACAATGTCTTGGATGTTTATGATTATGTCATGTCTGTTTAAAGCGGTTGCTGCTAATAAAACAAGAGGGCCAGTAAACACAATAAAACAAGAGGGTCAGTAAACACAATAAAACAAGAGGGCCAGTAAACACAATAAAAGAAGAGGACCAGTAAACACAATAAAACAAGAGGGCCAGTAAACACAAGAAAACAAGATTGCTAGTAAACACATTAAAACAAGAGGGCCAGTAAACACAATAAAACAAGAGGGCCAGTAAACACAATAAAACAAGAGGGCCAGTAAACACAATAAAAGAAAAGGACCAGTAAACACAATAAAACAAGAGGGCCAGTAAACACAATAAAACAAGAGGGTCAGTAAACACAATAAAACAAGAGGACCAGTAAACACAATAAAACAAGAGGACCAGTAAACACAATAAAACAAGAGGGCCAGTAAACACAATAAAACAAGAGGGTCAGTAAACACAATAAAACAAGAGGGCCAGTAAACACAATAAAAGAAGAGGACCAGTAAACACAATAAAACAAGAGGGCCAGTAAACACAATAAAACAAGAGGGCCAGTAAACACAATAAAACAAGAGGGCCAGTAAACACAATAAAACAAGAGGGCCAGTAAACACAATAAAACAAGAGGGCCAGTAAACACAATAAAAGAAGAGGACCAGTAAACACAATAAAACAAGAGGGCCAGTAAACACAAGAAAACAAGATTGCTAGTAAACACATTAAAACAAGAGGGCCACTAAACACAATAAAACAAGAGGGCCAGTAAACACAATAAAACAGTGGGAAGTGAGGATTCGAGTATAGAACTCTGTGATGTGGCAGTAGACGTTCTACTGACTTGACAGCGTGGAACATTTGTCCATAACCACCGCTGCACGCTTAAACTGTCAGACAATCACAGACCACGATTCACGAACTCATCAAGTAATTGATGTTGATAATTTGCAGAAATTACCGCCACGTTCTAGCCACCAGTAACTGAACACTTTCACGACCGTTTATTCTCTAACACGATAGATGGTTTATTTAACGATCTGGCTGCTCTAACGTAACCTTGTTGAGTCTTCTTTTTATCCTTCCGTTTGGGATAACATCAGCGTTTGTCGCATGTGGTCTTGCTGATATAGAAGACCTAGTATTGCAGAACCTCTTGGCTGGACTTGTAGTTCCCCACCACAGTCTTTGACTAGACGGACACCAGATTCTCCAGTAAGAGCCGAGAATGTCAAGAAAGCCATTGCGATCCACCACATCAGTAAGTTAAAGGGCACCCATCAGTAAGAAACGAGAATATCAAGAAAGTGTTACGACCCGCTACATCAGTAAGTTAAAGGGCACCCATCAGTAAGAAACGAGAATG